>WEIT01040345.1:141786-167541 GCA_013389985.1 Dryoscopus gambensis | reverse complement strand
AGCGGAGAAAGCGGGCAGGAGTTCCCGGGCTGGGGGAACAGCGTGGCGCTGCCAGGGCCAGGTCCTGGCAGGTCACAGGGCGAGGCGGGAGGATGCCGATTACAGTTACAGGTTGGCAATTAAAATTTATAAACGGAAACGCAGCAAGTTCCGCCTCAAAACGAGCAAGGAATTCTTTACGCTGAGCAGGGCGCTGGAGAGGGGTGGCCAGGATTAATAGATTTATCAATCAGTAGGAATTCTTTACACTGAGCAGAGCGCTGGAAAGGGGTGGCCAGGGTTAATAGATTAATCAGTCAGTAGGAATTCTTTACGCTGAGCAGAGCGCTGGAAAGGGGTGGCCAGGATTAATAAATAATCAATCAGTAGGAATTCTTTACGCTGAACAGAGCGCTGGAGAGGGGTTTACTGATTAATCAATCAGTAGTGCAGTCTAAGTGTCATGGGGTGATTCCCAACGTTCCCCTTGGACGTTTCCCCTAAATTTGGCCAAAACCATCACAATAAGTAAAGAAAATTCTGAGAAAAATTATGAAGGTAATTTAAGGCCTAGAATAGCTACGAAGAACTCTAGGATATTTCCAGAAGAGAGACAACTACTCTTTGATGATGTTCTTGCTTATCTTTTCTATCTTTAAGGTCAGCGGCTAAACCTATCAAATTTAGTGAGGACCAATCTAATTATAAATTTCGTTATCAACCCAAAGGCTACTGAAACCAGGAGGGCTGCCTAAATGTCCTATGAACTTTCCTTAACTAAATGGAATGGACTCCTTATCTCTATAGGCTTTTCCCAAATCTCAGAATCACCTGTAATCAATTAAAATTGATTTTCCAGCCTCAGTGACTCAGTAATCCTTGGATCCCTGGTGCCCGGGGCGCTGTGGAGGCACCAGCCTCTGCTCTTTGCCCTTGTCCGTCCTCGGTGCGCCTTGTCCAGGTGAGTCTCTGCCCACAAGGTACACACAGGCACAAAGGGACACGCTGCCTTTTGGTGCATTAATCAGGATAACTGGGTTTCCCTCAGTGTGGGAAAGGGCCCGTGTTACTTACTCAGCGCAGGGCGTGCCTTTGGAGGCATTTATGGATTGGTTTTCCTAGACCAAAGGTGCAGTAGGGTTTTTTTTTTTGCTGATAATAAATGTCAAACAGAAGGAGAAATGGGCTGGAAGTTATCAGAAAACTGTCTTTAGTCATCCCAAGAAAAGGTTTGGGTAGCAGTACTATTATTTAAAAATATCTGTTAATAAGATATATTTTATAACTAAATAGATTTAATAATTAATTATTTAATGTTATCACTCAGCGATTAGAAATTTGGAGGAAAGGTGTAAGCCGCACTCTTGTCTCGCCCAAAGGGAGTGTAAGGAAAGAAAAGATTTTTTTTTTCCTCTGTCAGTCCCCTCCTAACCCAAAAATGGGGGGATTTGCACCTTTCCTGGGCGGGGAGGCTGGGTGGCCCCAAGCACTCCGTGCTCCCTGCAGCCAGTGTAACGTGGCTGCCACATTCGCTTGGATTTGGCCCCAACCTGCTCCTCTGTTGAAATGTTTATTTAAACAGATCTGTTTAAGAACATTTTGAAATGTTGCTTTTGGAGTTCTGGAGCGAAAAAGACCCGACAACCTTTTTTTAAGGGCTGTTTAAAAGCCATTTATGGAAAAAGGCACTTGGAGCAAGGCTGTGGGGCTGGAGAGGAGGAGGAGGAGGAGGAGGTGGCGGGAGACTGGGCAGAGGTCAGGGAGGAAAAGCTGCAGAGCAGCTGCCAGAAGGGGATGTTTTTCAAAGCGGCGCTGATCTCTGCTCTCTGTCACTTTTTATTTTCCCCTTGTTATGCTTTTAGTAAACAATGGAGCCAGACATGAAAGTGGATGAAGATTTCAAAAGCCAGTTTAAGGCTTATCAGGAGCAACAGCGAAGGCGGCTGCAAAATGTGATGGAGAGGAAGAAGGAAAAGCAGAGCAGTCAGAAGGACACTGGCAGCACAAGGGAGACTTTAGGAGCCCTGAACGATCTAAACCTGTTTAAAATAGGAGCCCCTGTAAATGAAGATGCCAGCAAAAGGTAAAGGTGTGGCAGCACCATTCCTTCAGGGAGTCACTGAAGTATATTTTCCTTATGATCTCACGAAACTCAGTATTATTAAGCTGGCAGGACACTTTCTGTCTTCACACACTGGGCTTTCATTAACCTGAGGAGATTCTCCCTCTGCCTAATTATCCTCAGGGCATTGTGCTGCGCTCTTTATTATCAGTGCTTTACAAATGAAGGACAGAGGGGTTGAGGGTGACACGTGAGGGGCAGCCAGGTATTACCTGGCAAAATCCGGCCTTTTGGGATCCCTGGCGTCCTCTGAACTGTTGGTTAGTTCCTGCCTGGCCTTAAGCAAACAGGTTCCCTACGTGAATAATTTCCAAGGATGGATAGAGGCAAAGCAGCCAATGGGAGCCAGCCACAGGCCTGCAGTGCAGCAGAGTGTTCCCTGGGCCTTCCACGCACTCCATCCTGATTTAGTGGATCACAAGGTGTCCAGGACATTGGGCATTTGGGTATGGATCTCCCTTAATCTTGTTTTTTCTCTCGAGCTGAGTACTGGAGCAGAGATTTGAAGCCCCAGCTCGGATCATTTCTCTTCCTCCCAGGATATACTCAGCCTTTCCTTCTGACCCAGTTAATACTTCCCTCCCTAACTAGAACAGGTCTGAGGTTGGACACACCCCAAAGATGTCTGCAGTGCTGGCTGTTCAGGGCTTTGCTCTGTGGTCCTGGTGAAGCCAGGTGAAGAAATTCCTTCACGCACTGGTGCCTCACCAGAGCTGTCTGATTTGCCAAGTTAAGCTCCTGATCTGACCTCTGCCAGCTGTCCTCTTGCCTTCAACAGTTTGTCCTGATAATCTCTAGAAGATTATGATGGAAATCGGATTTTTAAAAAATTTCTGTGAGGCTGATTCCCATAGTTCAGATGTTTGGTGGAGGAAAGGGATTTAGGTGCTCCCAGGGCACATCACGGGCAGTGTGCAGAGTACAGGGAAGCCCAGCAGTTCTCTGCTACTTAGAGTTCAGTACTTTAGGCCTGAGTAATCCCAGAGCTGTTATTTACCTCTGTTTCTGTGTTGCTGACTGCCAAAAGTCCCCATTTGACAGGGCAGGTGTAGCAGATTTATCTGGCTTGTCCTTTGCTTGTGTACATTCAGCAGAGGAGTGGTTGGGAGTGATCGCATCCCGGCAGGATTTGTTTCTGGAAGGGATTCACCAGGATGTGCTCTGCAGAATTCCCATGACAACACATCAGAGGGTTGTTCCAGGATCACAGGGCTCCATATGGCCTGCAGTGGCAGGGATTTCAGCTTGTCACTGCTGTTTATAGCAGCACTTGGAAAACATTCTCCTCTCAGAAGTCTCCCTTCCTCCGAGCCTTGGGAATTCTTTTTTCCTTCCTCCCATCCTACCCCCAAATCTTGTTTAGCTTGATATTTCTGCCTTTCTGTTTTGTTCTCTCTGTAACTTTATCCTCCCTTCTCTGGTGTACTTGACTGTATTTAAGTGACTCTCCCCATCACGTGGAGAATCTGTAACAGGAGTTGGGAAAGACACAGTTTGGCAAAAGTTAAATTCCTTCCTTTTTTCGGCCTGAACGGGGCATGCAATTTGGGAAACCACCTGGATTCCAGGCAGAGCCCTGCTCATGAGCTCCACCTGGCTCTGATTCCTTGAAGGAGGGTGAAAAGGGGCACCTTTTGCAGTTTGTTTCTTTTGGCTGATTTTCTGTAGCTGAGGCACTCGGGTGGATCTGCTACCTCTGTAACAGGGTGTCTTGGTTTAGAAGACAGGTGACTGCCAGGGGAAACCAGAGCCTCCCTTGGAATAGAGAATGTAAACCCCCCTCCTCCAAATTGCTATAATTTTGAAATTATGGAGCTCTCAAGCAAAGGTGTAGGGATAGGGATACCAGTTCTTTACTAAGAATAATTACAAACTACAAAGGTAGTGGTACAGAGAAAAAGAACAACAACAAACAAATGATCCCAGAAACTCTGACAGAGTCAGAACATGACCTGACCCCCTGTTGGTCAGGATGTGGGGAGCAGCCCAAAATAATCCTCCTGGAGTGGCAGCTGTGGCTCCGTTGGAGCAGAGGGGATCCTGTAGAAGGGTCTGGTGGTGACAGGATGGGTCCAGTCTTCCTCAGGGAATCCAGTGCAAAAACCAGCTGCTCTGGTGCTCTGAGCTGCAGGTTTTATGCAGGTAGAGAGACTTTGGCTCCTCCCACTGAGTGGAGCATCTCCCAGTGGGATGATGTGATGTTATCAGTCACAAGGAGAGCCTTAAATGGCTCATTCCCAGGTGATATCCCCTTGGAGGAGGATGGGTGGAGGACAAGATAAGGAAGCACTGCCCCCTCTGGTTTTAACGAGTGACCCATGAACAGAAGGCACCCGCCCTCCTTCCCCTGGAGTTACAAGAGATGAAAATATCTTCCAACCGGTTTCAACAGATGAAAATAAAATAAAATTTTTGGTTACATATTGCAACCCAAGACACAGGGAGAGTCGCTCTGGGATGGGGTGGGAAGTTCCTCAGAGGAGGCTCCAGCTCTGGCAGCTGGGATTTCTGTCCATCCTCCTCCAAGTGCTTTCCCTCAACACTTGGACTCCAGCTCTGAGAAGACTTCGCTGATCAGGTGTGTTTAGAGCTTAGAAACTTTTTTTCATGTTAATCCCCCAGCTGCCCAAAATCTTCTGGCTCAAGTGTCTCTAATTGGATCGGAGTTTTGTTGCTCACGTCTCTGAGTGGTTCATGTGGGAATAACTCAGTTCTGCCTCTCCTCTGCTCACATTGCTCCTTGCTTTCTTCTCCTTTGTAAACAGCTGCCTTTGATCTCCCTTTGATTTGCAGCTTTGAAACACAAGTGCATTTCTTAATTATGCATTGTGAATCCTCTCCTGAACTGGCTGTGCTGTTTATGGCAGTGCTTTAAGGGCTCATTCATTCTGACACGGGCAGATGGAAGGGTGCATGTAAAAGCTCTCAGGTCCAATGGGTGCTAAAAGCTTGCCAAAACTTTGGAATTAAAATAAAAAAAGGTGATGATTGTTGACATATCTGACTTGGCTGTGTCTGCAGGTAACAACTGCACTTTATCCAAATCACATCTCCAAAATGTAAATATTTAGGGTTACCCTGTAGAAAATAAGACTCCAGGAGTCAATTCATCCAGCTGATTTAAGTGTCTAATTGTCTTGGTTTAGAAGACAGGTGACTGCCAGGGGAAACCAGAGCCTCCCTTGGAATAGAGAACGTAAACCCCCCACCTCTGAATTGCTATGATTTTGAAATTATGGGGCTTTCAGGCAAAGATATGGGGATAGGAATACCAGTTCTTTACTAAGAATATTACAAACTACAAAGGCAGTGGTACAGAGAAAAGAACAACAACAAACAAATAATCCCAGAAACTCTGACAGAGTCAGAACTCGACCTGACCCCCTGTTGGTCAGGGTGTGGGGAGCAGCCCAAAATAATCCTCCTGGAGTGGCAGCTGTGGCTCCGTTGGAGCAGAGGTGATCCTGTAGAAGGGTCCGGTGGTGACAGGACGGGTCCAGTCTCCCTCGGGGAATCCAGTGGAAAAACCAGCTGCTCTGGTGTTCTGAGTTGCAGGTTTTATGCAGGCAGAGAGGCTTTGGCTCCTCCCACTGAGTGGAGCATCTCCCAGTGGGATGATGTGATGTTATCGGTCACAAGGAGAGCCTTAAATGGCTCATTCCCAGGTGATATCCCCTTGGAGGAGGATGGGTGGAGGACGAGATAAGGAAGCACTGCCCCATCTGGTTTTAACGACTGACCCATGAACAGAAGGCACCCGCCCTCCTTCCCCTGGAGTTACAAGAGATAAAAAATATCTTCTAACCGATTTCAACAGATGAAAATAGAATTACACATTTTTGGTTACATATTGCAACCCAAGACAATAATGATACCTGAGATGCTGTAGGGTATCAGGAACTTCCACAGGGCACAGGAGACCTGTGTCTTCCACCAGCAGCAGCTGGGGTCAGGTGGGCAGCCCAAATGGCACCTGTGTGTGGGGAATTGTATTGATTCCCAAGGTTTCTCCAGGACCCCGTGTCAGGGAGCTCAGATAATTCTGAACTCCCAACGACTGAACTGAGCCCTTGAGGCCACAGCTCCTGGATTTTATATTTAGAGGACCCATCACATAAGGGCAGTAAAGAGATTAAAGTTATTAATTCTCTGGATGTCTTAGAGAGATGAAACCTTTAAATGTTACTCAATGTACTGAAGAATAGGAGAAGCAGGGCTATTTCTTCCCATTCAGAGGGCCTTTTTTTTTAATATTCCCTGTTTCTAAATGAATTCCAAAAAGGCACCATTAACAATACAAACTCACGCTCACGGGGTTCCAAGAGAATCAGCTGAGGACACAGGAAACTGGTCTTTTATGAATTGCTCTAAAACATTCATTTTTAAAGGACCCCAGGGGCAGCTTTGTAGTCGATGCTCTGTTGGCTTCTCTTGGCTTTGTCAAAACTATAGAAAAGAAAGCCTGGATGGCCCACATGCTGAATGCTGCCAGATTTCCTCTGAAGAACCAGGGAAGTAAGACTGAGATGGCACTTTTTGGTAACCTCGATACACCTGTTCTGTGATGTTTTGCCCCAGACAGCTCAAGAAAGTGCAGATTTTGTTTTTAACAAGTTAACGGAATAGATCAGATGATCAGCTGGTGTTCTTCTCTGAGGTTTAGGATATTCTGCCTAATTCAGTAAACTCCCTTCTGGTAAGCTGAGCCCATCTATTGTGCAGTTGTTTCATTATTTTATTCCTAGGAGCATCTATTTGTGTATTATTTGCAATTAGGGTTTATTTTTTCCCAGTGTCCTTGAGGCTGAGAACGAGCAGCTGCAGGACCAGCTCCGAGAGGTCTGGGATGAGAACTGCAGACTCTACAAACTGGTGTCAGATAAAGATTTTGAGATAAAGCAGCTCCAGAGAAGAGAACAGGAGGGGAGGTTGGCTCTGTCAGGTAAACACAGCAACTTTGTATTCTCACTAAGTTGGTTTGATGATGACAAAAAAACGTCCCTGAAAAGAACAGTGCTCTTTTAGGGTGCACAGTGATCTCTGTTCCTCACAGAACTGTAAACTTGCTATTATTGGCATAAAAATAATGATGTTTCATAGAAATCACGTTTTGGAAAACTTCCTGTTAATGTCAAAGAGCTGTGCTGCAGCCATGTAGAATTAAATTCCTTATTCGGGCTCCTCTTTTTTTTTTTTTTTTGCCTGAACAGGGCACAAGCAGGATGCTGGATGAATGCAAAATCCAGCTTCTAAAGTGACTTTTGTGTCCTTTGAAAACCGAACTGTGCAGGCTGCACCTCCTCCACTGGGTGCCACTGTTGGTCAGGACAGCAGTGGTGACCAGGCTGGAAGAGAAGGGGAAAACCAGCAACACACAGAACTAAATAACATTAAATTACACCTTAATTCTTAATAACCAGCTGTAGTTTGCCTGTAGGAGAGGTGATAAGCTCCTCCTGGTCAGGACCAGGAGCCAGATGTGCTGGCTGATGCCAATCCCCTGCCTCTGTTTTCCCTGTCTGCATTGTGGCAATGCCCACATTGCTTGGGAATGGAAAGCTTTGGTTGAGTGTGTGCAATGCATCTGAAGGCCATAAATTTAACGTGGAAGCACCAGCCTGGCTTTGGTAAGTTTAGTGTTTACTGTGAGCCTCAGCAGCCATTATTTATCCTGAAAACTGAGGTAAAAGTAGCTCCTAGGTGGGAGGGGAAACACAAACCCCATGAAGGAGTGAGAACAGTGGAAATGCTTTTAAAAATAATGAATTAGTTTGAAGTGCTTTTAAGCAAATGCTTTTAAAACAATTCATTTATGTTCTCTACAAGGTTTTTAAATATTGTTATAGGATCATATTCAGCTGTGTCCTGTGTAGCCCCACTAATGTCTCTGGGGTTATATGGGACTCAGCATTCACTTGTGAGGGATCTGTCACCCTTCACCTCACCCCAGCTCTTGAATATCAGAGGAAAGTGATTACTGCAGAGCTCTGGAGGAGGATGAAAGAGTTAAGAGGAATGACAGCAGCCAAGTTCAGTCTTCACAGCCCCCACCCAGGGTTTGTTGTTGCAGGCTCGTGTTCCTTGCTGAGCTGGAGGTTTTAGTGGACTTTGTTTGCCATGATATTGGTTTTGCACTTGTCCAAGAGCTTTCCTTCACCTGGGTGATGTTAACCAGAGCCAGCTGACGGGGCTCCTCAGCCCGGGGTTTGCTTCATTTGTGGCACCAATCAAACCCTCCCTGATGAGGGAGCCAGTGATGTGGCTGTTTAAAGGAGCAATTAAAAGAGTCATCCAGTGAAGCTCCCTATGTACTCCCGACAGAGTTATAAATAGGCACAATGACATTTCCTGGACCTTGTCCGGGACCCAGCTGTAATATTGTGCCTGACCTTTGAGGACAGATGTCTAGAAACGTTCACACCTCTTGTTCCAGCAACTCCTCCAGCAGTAAACAACCAGGCAAGGCAGAGCGTTGTCTTCTTCTGTGATAATGCCGAAAAATCCTGTTCCCACCCATCCTTCCCAGCAGGGAGCAGGAAACACCACTGCCCTCTCTGAGTAATAATGTTGCTACGACCACTGCTGTGGCCTTGTGACACGTGGCTGCTGCTCCAGTGTGAAATGTGGCCGTGGTGAGCTGCTGAATCAAAGGACCAACCCGTCCAGCTGGCACCTCTGACATCTCTTCCCTCACTTGTTCATTTAAGTGCCTGGCACAGCTCTGAGAGGAAGGGATGGGACAATAAAAGTGCATTGTGGCAGAGAACAAAAGCATCATCTATTCGGAATCCTGCCTCTACGATGTGTCCTCTGCTTTTCTGTGTTCTTTGCAGGGGTGTCTGGTTTAGCTGGAGACGTGGCAGCCACTAAAATAGTTGAGTTGGCCAAAAAGAACCGTGAGCTGACTGCTGAGGCTGAGAGTGAGAGAGCCAGAGTGAAGCAGCTGAATCACAAAGTCAAGGAGCTGGAGAGAGAAGTGAGGCATTTTTCTTGCTCTCTTTTTGCCCCCTAAAATGTGGAAATCCAGCCTCTGGCATAGAAAATTGGTTTGATTCGTGTTCCCATGTTGAATTTGCTCTTAAATCTGTGTTTACATTGGGTTGTGGTCATTTGTGTCCCTGATGTGTGCCCTCAGCTGTTTCCCCTTTGCAGACAAAAGGAGCTAGGAAAGAATATCCCTAAGTTATGATGAGGCAAGGATTTATTAAACAGCAATTAGGAATGTTCATTTGTAGAAGCACAGAGACTTTTCTACCAGTCTGGCAATGATATTTCTCTTATTATTTATTTTTAGTGAGGAGGAGCAAATTTCACACCTTTATGTCTTACATTCCCACCTCGTTAATACCAGTCAGTAATTAGTTCTTTATTCTTCTGAGCTTTTTTCATCCCCATCATGAAAGCTGTTTTCTGGAATAAGTACTTACAGAACTGAGACAACACCAAGCTATATCATATAAGACAGCAAATCTTCACTCAGGCAGATTAAATTTTCTGGTTTACTGTGACTTTTTGATAAGTGCCAACCTTTCACAGAAGTAATTTTACTCAGGTGGCTGCTAAATTGAAAATGAGATGTCCTGATGTCAGTGTTTGCTTTGTCCTTTGGCTACTGCTCCTGTTCCTTACACAGTATTGCTGATTTTTTTTAAATAATTTTTTTTTTTCCCTGAACTTTGCTTCCTTATAAGGCATCAGTTAAATGAATCAATAATGCTGACAGATGCACCTGGACTCAGTCTTTCACCATCACTTATTATCATGAGCCATGCATCTACCTGAATTGCACCCCAGCTACCTGAAAGAGCAAGAAGTCATAGATTAAATTAAATTTTGGAGTACTCCTGCATAAATCCACAGTGTTCTGGTCAGAGGGGTCTTGTCAAACAGTTGGCAGGTTGGCAAAGAAGTATTGGGTGTAGTTTGGGACCTACAAAATCACACAAGTAGTGGAGCAACTCATGAATAATTTAAGGCAGATTAACTTGGTTCTACTCCCCTACTGCAGAAGTGTAATGACCATTAATCAAACATAACTTCAAATATTCTCAGATTTTGACCCAAAAAGAAAGGAGCACAGACATTTCAGGAAGAAAGATGAAGACGTAAATGGTGTGTAAAATAAAAGCAATGTTTGACATTAGGAGGTATCTATCAGAAATGTGGAGTGATCGATAGAAAACACTGTTATTTTACGTATTTTCAGCTCTTTGCTTGCATGGAAACTGAAACAAATCTGTAAATCATAAGTGCTTTAACATGATTCTGTTCCCCCAAACAGAATGGAAGGTGTGGCCACTGAACAATCACTTGGCAAAGGGTGGGCCATGTAAGCAAAGGGATGTTTGCAGAAAACCTCCTCAGAACTTGGGCCAGCAGCTGCCAGCTCCAGCTGAAATTCCTCATTCTCACTCCATTGACCACAAAACTTTATGAACTGGGCAGAGAGAGTGGCCCTAACCCATAAAAAGGGGTGAAATGAGAACTGGCTCTGAGTTAGTTCATCCCCAGATGCCCCTTTAATGAAGGAGCTCTTCCTCAGAGCCTTCTTTCATTCCGGCAAATCATCAAGATTTTCCACCTGCCTCAAAGAATGAAGTCCCAAACACTTCCTGACCTTTCCAGCCCCAAATTCCTGCACTCATCCATTTAGAAATGTTTGCAACAGCAACAGAGGGCATGATTCCGAGCAGGAGGGGTTGTATGTCTGTCTTCCTTCGCTGTGGCAAGCAAGAGGAGACAGTCTTTATTCTTAAAAAATGCTACTTTAGAGCTCCCAGCTAGAGAAAAACAGCTTTAACACCACTGAATCTCATTTTTAGGGTGTCAGGTAGTCATTTCTCCTTTTATATTCCTCTAGTGAGTAGAGCTATTTGCTTTTTATGAAATATCCTGAGCTGGACAGGATTTGTCCTTATGTACATAAACATTAATTTTAGGCACTTTTGGTGATAAAATGTCTCAGAAGTGTCCATACTTTACATCTGATCCCATCTCAGCAAGTCAGAGACGTCTTCTGAAGGCATTCCACAGTAGAATAATATATGATTCTTTGGGAAGCATTTCAGAAAAAAAAATTATGTCTTCCTACTGAGTGTGTTTCAAAACAAGGGAAAATTAAGTTTGGTGGGGTTTTTTTAGAGTAAATAAACATCCAAGTTATACTTTTTTGCTAATTAATCCTCCATGGAGGGGTGCTGTTCTCTGCATCCATTCTACACTAACAATGGGGTTCTTTTCCAGCTACAGGCAGCCGCAGAAAAAATCTGTTCCCTTGGTGGTGATGCTGCAGCAATCAAGGAATCAACTCTGAAAATGCTGGAAGGAAACTTGGTAGGAATTGTGATTGAAATGAGGAAATCAGCAGCTGATACTCAGCTCTCTCCTTTGTATGACAAGGATGTGTCCCTGTCACCAGTTTTGGGACCAAATTCCCCTGTACCTCCTCCATGCCCCAAAAATTAGGTCTGGAAAAAATCATTCCTGATGGATCCGTGGATCTTAATCCCTTCAGTTTTTCCCTGAGGATTCTGTTCTCACCAAGTACATTCCTCTCTTCAAAGGCTGGAAGTCCAGAGGTGAAAGCACTGCAAGAAAAATTGACCGCAGCCAACCTAAAAGTGACAGAATATCGGAACCAGCTCCAGTCTCTGAAGCAGGAACTGAAGCTGACCCAAAAGGTACCACTTCAGGGCCCAGGGTGGGGCTGGCATCCCTGCAGGGGGTTCAGTCGTGGGGAACTGGGAGGCTTTAGGTTTGATTGGCCCCCATGAGCTGTCCCAGAGCAGGTAAGGAGGGCACGGATGGGGTGGTGTAGGAGCTGGTGTTGGTTGGACGGTCGAGATGGATGGAGACGAGAGATCTCTGGAGTCAGGTCTTGGAGTATGCAGTTTATTCAAAGGGTGTGGGTGCAGGAGTGTGAGAGTGAGTGCAAGAGAGTAAGAAAGTCAGAGAGTCCGAGAGTAAGAGGGCGAAGTTCTCAGTGCAATACAATAAATCTTCTTCTATGCTGAATATTCTAATTTCCACTAACCAATCTAGTACAAGATACAAATTCTATAGCATTAACATACAGCCTATAAGAATCATTGCATTACCATACTATGTTACATTTTAAACCCTAAAAACTGCTCTTTGGAGCCCTTCTGCCAGGCCAGTGGGGTCTGCTCTGACCCTTGGACCTGCCTATATGCAGAGGGTATTGTTCAATCAAGAAGGGATTACCTTCAGCCGGCCATACCATTGTTTTCCTGTTGTTCAGTAACTAAGACTTGGTATCTCAAAGCTTGCCTTCATTTCAATCTCGCTTATAGTTTCTATATTCTCAAAATCTTTTGCCAGGCAATCATATTTATAAGGCTTTCCTGTTTCATCCTCCCCAACAGGGTGGTTGCATTGTAATTGTTCCCATGGACACATGGATCTCGTGCTCTGTCCCCCACTGTGCCCAGCATTTCCATTGCACAATGGGCCCAGATTCTTTAAAGTTTTCAGGTCCCGGATCAGCAGAACTGTTTGTGGCATACATCCAGGTTCATTCCTCCTTTCCCATGCATTTAATCATGTATTTGCTTTTAATGTAGGTTTCAGTCCCGTGGGAATCAATGGGATTAAAGGCCGTGCTTGAGCTAAAGCAAGTGTTTAAAGTTGGAGTGACATCCAGAATAACCTTTTCCTCTGATTCATGGTGGATTTAAGTGTTACTATGTGCTCTGATTCCTTTGGTTTCCCTACTTTGTGTAGGAGACCTGCAATGCAGATCAGAGTAGAGAATATGGTCCTAAAAATAGAACTCTGCTCTGACCTTTTTATAAATAATTTAAATGCTCTTCATACTAAGTTTAGCTGTGTCAGAATTTTGCAAGGGAGATTGGCTCAATTCCTGGTGTGTATGAGGACAATATCTCTACTCTGTTCCTGGTTAGTGATGGGTAAATATTCATTATATCAAAAATAATTGTGTATATTGAAAACTGCTTGCGTTCCCTGTTAGAGCTGCTTTTCCTCCCCTCTCCCCAGCGCATCTTTTTAAGCCTTATTGTTGATGTTAAGCCCTTTTCCCCAGCTTTTAGCCAGTGAAGTTGGGGAAGATGTGAATATCCAAAGTCTCTTGGCCCAGCCTGGCAGCTGGCGTGGACGAGCTCAGCAAATTCTTCTTCTCCAGACCAAGGTGAGTTACGACCCTGCATGGTTCAGCTGGAATTCTCTTTCTAAGTACAGNAGGCCGTGCTTGAGCTAAAGCAAGTGTTTAAAGTTGGAGTGACATCCAGAATAACCTTTTCCTCTGATTCATGGTGGATTTAAGTGTTACTATGTGCTCTGATTCCTTTGGTTTCCCTACTTTGTGTAGGAGACCTGCAATGCAGATCAGAGTAGAGAATATGGTCCTAAAAATAGAACTCTGCTCTGACCTTTTTATAAATAATTTAAATGCTCTTCATACTAAGTTTAGCTGTGTCAGAATTTTGCAAGGGAGATTGGCTCAATTCCTGGTGTGTATGAGGACAATATCTCTACTCTGTTCCTGGTTAGTGATGGGTAAATATTCATTATATCAAAAATAATTGTGTACATTGAAAACTGCTTGTGTTCCCTGTTAGAGAGAGCTGCTTTTCCTCCCCTCTCCCCAGCGCATCTTTTTAAGCCTTATTGTTGATGTTAAGCCCTTTTCCCCAGCTTTTAGCCAGTGAAGTTGGGGAAGATGTGAATATCCAAAGTCTCTTGGCCCAGCCTGGCAGCTGGCGTGGACGAGCTCAGCAAATTCTTCTTCTCCAGACCAAGGTGAGTTACGACCCTGCATGGTTCAGCTGGAATTCTCTTTCTAAGTACAGATATCACCTCGATTTAAGGTAAAAGTACTCTTAGTTCTTCATTAATTCTCAACATCTCTGTGTTGATGTGTGCAGGCCATGTTAATGACTCTGTTGCAGCCGTGCAGGCTTTGGTATTTCAGCTGGGAATCTTCCACGTGTGTGTCAAAGGAAGGAGTTCAGTGGCCTTGGAGAGCTGTGGCAGCCTAGTTCAAGTCCCAGGGTGTTTTGAAGCTGCCTCTCTCCGTGGAGAACAGAAGGAGCCCTGTCAGTGCCTGTGCTCTCACTTAGACACCTTTGTTCAGTGCTTGGAGTCAGATGGGAAAAATTGAGGCCAGATAAGATTTTCAAGTTGCTCCCTCAGGAGCTCCAGTGAAATCTTTAACTCTTGAGTCTTCTAAAGGGCAGAGTTTAGCTGAAATGTCAGCAGGAGGCAGGGAGGCAGTTTTGTCTGCATCAAAATGAAACCTCTCTCAGGCAATTTGACATGTAATTTTCCTATTTTTCTGCTGTTTAATTATATGCCATCAAACTGTGGTTTTTTGCACTCTGATTGTCTGGGATTGTTAACCTCTGCTTTCCCTTTACCCTGGGCAAATTCCTTTTCCTTCTGTTGTGTCCCGTGCCTGGGGTTCATCTGAGCACTGTTCCTCCTGTTCTCTGCTGTAACAGAGAGGGTTCTCTCTGAGCCAGGCTCCTCAGGCCCCTTCTGTAGTCGGTGGGGATCTTGTAAATCCAGTCACTGGATCAAAAGTGAGGCAGGTTCCTCCAAAACAGGGCCGAGGAGCTGAGCAGTGGCAGTGCCCAGTTCCTTCTACTGACTCTGAAAGCAGCCTGCAGTGAGTAGCTGACGAGCTGAGTTCACTTGGACTCACACAGCAGCAATTCCAAATGCTCTGGAGGGCCTGCCTGGCCTCCACGTGTGGCTCCACCAAGGCACAGATCTCCCAGAGGTCTGCTGTCAAATCTCCTTTCTGCACAGATGCCCTAAAATCTCCATGTTTATTAGCAGCTAAATGTAAATTTGAAAGACCAGACCCTGCTCTGTGTTAGTTAACCATGACAATATCAAGAAATAATCTGAGCTGCCTTTGGCTGTGTTCTCGTTGCACTGTACCCTGGTAAAACTCTGGGTGAGTTGCCATTATTGTGCCACAGGTTCGAGATCTGGAGCATAAGCTGAGTGAGAACAGGATCAGAGCTTCACTGTTTGAGATGGAAGAGGGATTTCTGCCATTTGCTGGTCCAAGGAAGTTGTCAGTTCAAGAGAAAAACTTGCTGAAGATTCGCAGGCTGGAAAAAGAAAAGAGAGACTCTTTCGAGGTAAAATCCTGTGAGCTGACAGAGTCCTGTTTGGGTGTGGGGTGTGTAATAACTTGTCCTGCCTTCAGAGTGTGCTACACCCCACCTAAAACCATTGCACAAACCCCCTGCCCTGCTGCAGGGAGCTCTGCCCCACTTCACAGCCGAGCCCTGCTACAGCTGCACCCAAACTCCTTAGCACCCCGCTCGCCCCTTGGCCAGGCGTGCATTCTTCATCCCAAATACATCCCCTCACACCTCCTGCATCTGTAGGGCTCTGGAATTCTCCACTGGAACAGAATCAGCCTAGTCCCCCTGGATCCCTGAGCAGGCAGACCCTTTTTGGATGCTGGCAAGCAGGCAGCAACTAGCATTTATAATTGCTACTTCCTTCGGGATTATAGAGTATTCCAGTGCCATTTTTAAGATTCTACCAGGTGATGTGTGATTCTTTTTGCTCACCACAGCACCTGGGGCTTGGCGATGAGTTACAACTCTCTTTTGCTTTTGCATCGCTGCAGAAACTCACCGGGCAACACAACGCTCTCCAAAAAAGCCATGAGGAGCTGAGAATAAAACTGGACGCCTCAAGAGCCAGGAACCAAATGCTGTGTGGAGAAGTGAAGACGCTGAAGGAACAGATTGCAACCTTGCTGGAGAAGGGGAAACACGATGATGAGTTGGTGGAGGCCTTGCTGGTACAGTCTGTGTCTGTTGGTCCCAGCCCCTGCAGAGCAGCCCTCTTTCTGTAGGTGATAAAACACGATGTCATTTCATGGCACGCACAGCCTTGGGGTGCACAGGAGCCTGATGAATCCAGCTGTGACAGCCAGAGGTTTCCTTGTCAGCTTCAGCCCTTCTGCATTTGGGATCAGGTCGTGTCAGGGCTGTGAGACAGCAGCAGGTGTGACAGTTGCAGTCAAGTGGCTCTGAGCTGCAGGGACTGGAAGAAACATTTTGAAGTAGGATTGAAGTAGGTAGAGGAAGGGCTTCAGCCCTGACCCAGGGTGCTGGCCTGTATTCTTTGTTCTGCTTTCAGCTCCACTGGTAGATATTTTTTTTTCCTTAGAATGCCCACAGTCCTGCAGGAATTCTTTTGTTTGTAACAAAACTTCCATTTATTTCGTTGCACAGCCCAAAACACACCAGCTGAACCATGAGCACTAAACCATGTGCACACTCACTTGTGGTAGCTGGAGCTGAGAGGATTTGACCTCTTCAAACCCAAGAGTTTTAGCAAAGGCTCAAAGATGCTGAGAAAGAAAGAAATGGCTGCAGCCATGGTCCTGCCATGGTTCTAAACAGCCTTCCTCAACTAAAATAGCAAATATAGTAGAGAATATGCCACCTCTTAGTAGGGTTAGTTCTCTGTTTCCTGATCCTCCTCACTAGTTTCAAACCACTCAGATTTCCTTGCTGCTGTGGGCTGGTGTTAGCTCAGCTGGCATTCACGCTTCTCACACCTGTGAGGCACTGTGGGGAACGTGGGTGCTCACCAGCAGATCAGGGGAGCCAAGGAACACTTGTCACTGTTTCTGAGTATTCCCACTAAAATTATTACAGAAAGATGCAGGTTTATTTGGGAAGGGATGGTTAATCTGTTTCATCCTTTCTATCACAGAAGCACTTTACTTGCAGGTTGTTGGTCTGACAGAACAAACTGCCTGACAGGTATTAGATTTGTCAGGGTAGAAAAAAACCTTCAAAACCCACTGGTGAAGCAGCCTGGCCTCACATCTGTCACCCCCTAGTCACCCTCAGCTTTTAATATCGCTACCACACAACCTGATCATGTTCTCATTCCACAAAAAGCACATTGAAACCTTGAGTTTCATTCAGTTTATGAAAAAAGTCACTTCTTTGTCACAGGCCAGCCTTTCTTGCTCTGTGTTCTGCTACAGTGAGCAGCAAAGCTGACAGCGAATTGCATCTCACCATTGCTCAGGTTAACATAACAAATCAAATTCCCCCAGTGGCACCAGTGACACCAGTGTGCTCCCACTAGGGAATGGGCTTGGCAGGGCAGGGGCCTTGCCCTACCATCCCTAAATGGATATTTGTCTTGGAGGGGCTAAAACAATCGTGTACAAAATAAAGATCTCACCTGTTTGTTTTACCAGAGCCAGCAGAAGCAAATGCAGGAGATCTTAAAGGGCCTGAGCCAGAAGGAGGATGAGAACCAGGAGTCTCGGCAGAATTTGGGGCAGTACTTGAACAATGAGATTCAGAAACAAAACTGCCTGTTACAGCAGCTCAGGGAGTTGATGGCTGAGCGAGAAGCAAGGGTTAGCAACCTGGAAGAGAAGATTGGGAAACTCACAGTTCAGGTAGGCAGAACAAATTAATTAGAGGAGCACACATGGTAATCATTTTAGATCTGCCTTCCCACTTCCTTCTCCCTTATCATCTGAGATGGTTGCTGCCTCCAGACAGTGATCCCTGTCCTGCTGACAGGCTCTTCTGATGGAATGATAAAGCAGGAATTCTCTTTTGTAACTCCTCAGTTCCTTTGTGCATAACTTCAGGCTGTTTAGGCAGAAATGCCACTCACATCCACGCGTGGCCCCATGTCAGGACTGTCACTGACTGGCAGCAGAGCTGGGGGCTGCACTGGGGACCTCTCAGTGTTCAGCACCCTTGGCTGCTGAAAGAGGGAAGCAAATAAATGTGTCAGACCAACAGCAGCAGGTACCCAGCTGCTGCTGTCCCACAGTCAGGATTTGTTAAGAGTTTTTAGGCATCCCATTCCCACTGATCCAAAACCCTCCTGGGGTTATGGTGAGGCTGTGAATCTGCCAGGTACCTCAGGAATGGGGGCTGGAGCACTGAGCCCAGGGTCAAACCTGGGGTAGGGACACAAACCAGCTGTGCTGGCAGTGATGGTGCTGCAGTGTGGGTTATTAGTGCACCCTGATTTTATATGAAACTACCCTTTTTTACTGACTTCTGCTTTGTTTTCATCCTGCAATGGATAGAAATTTAAGCAAAGCTTCTGAGGAGGTCCTGTAAATCAGAAATTCTGGCTTGCTTGTAGCAATAATCACAAGCTGCTGATTTGGCATTGGTGCAGCTGTTTTCCTCTGAACTATGTAATTGGTTTTATAACTTCCTCCACCATTAACAGGAGAAACCTGCCCATCCATGGGACAGGGCAGGAGCTGCTTATCCAGCACCCTCGGAGCACTCAGGAGCACCTCTGGGAGCAGGCAGCAGCGAGGCTGGAAGGACAGAATCTGCCCGGTAAGAAGACCAGAATGTCAATATTTGTCATTGTTGTGAGTAATTCCGGAGCCAGGTTTTCCCAGGGAGCTTCATCAAACCACAAGTGCCTTGTGCCACAGCCGTGGCTCCTGTTTGCAGTTTATGGGAATCTCTAATCACATTATCTCTCGGACTTTTGTCCTGGAACAGAGAGGAGGATGCAGAGACTTGCAGAGATTTGGCAGGATGGTAGAGCAGCTATTTCTCCTCCTGCAGCTCAGATAATGTTGATGTGGTCAGCTTAAGTGCCTGGGAGGCTTTTCCCTTATGAGACACAGGGCTTCTAATGAGCAGACTTCTGTGAGCAGGGTGGGGAATTAATACCAAGTGCCATTTTGGGTAAGCACTCAATCACCGGTGCATTATTTAAATCAATAAATGCTCTTTGAGTGGGATTTACGTGCAGGAATGTTGAAAACACAGCGCATCATTTGTTCTTAACAAATGCCCTTTTTAAAGCCTCACTGAGGGCTGTGTAAATTACACTAATCTTAGTGCAGCAATAAATCTGATTTCTGTTTACACTGATGTGAGTCTGGGTCACTCTGGCTGTGTAAAGGGACCGTGGTACCACAGCAAGTTATATCCTTCCCTGTTAAATTGCTGCTGAGTTTGTTGCTAAAGAGTTCATGGTCTAATTGACAGTGAGGATTTGAGACTGGTCTTATGGGGAAGGAGGAAATTTTTCATCAGGTTGAAGTTACAGCTGATCTCTTCTGTGTAATTTCCTACCTCATTACTTTAGACACTAAATTTGGCTTTAAAATCAGCTGAGTATCCCTGAGTCTAAGCAGAACATCACTGTAAAATTTAAGAAGAACCCTGTTCTGTGTTTTTGAGTCAAAGTTAAAACATCCTTAATTTGAAAATTTCTGCGCCCTTCTGACTGCTTTTATTCTCCCCCTTCTAACTCTGCAGAAGTTGTTGTGCTCTCCTGGAGCAAACCTATATTTTATCCCCCCCTTTTTTTTTTTACCTCACATGTCTGCTGATGGTAAGCAGGAACCAAAGCTGGGTAATGGCTTTGTGGAAACCACTAAGTGCAATGCATAACTTATTGCTTGTGTACAGGGCCAAGGGCCCTGTCGTGGAAAGAGCTGACGTGTCAGGTGGGCAATGAATGATCCTGAAAACTCTGAGAGCTGTTAATAACTCGGTCAGCAAGGCTCGCTCCTTCCATTAACTTTAATATGCTGATGAACTCTCAATTCTGTTTCACGGTAGTGAATCATCTTTTCCTTTCAGAAAAGGTGAAATGAAAAACGCTATAAATAGGTGCTAAACCCCTTGGAGATGGCAGAGTAAAAATCTGCATTTTTAGACTGGGCCAAGGCTGTCATTATCAACCTTAGCTTGATTTTAGGATTAACCACTCCTGGCCTAGAGGGCACCTCTGTCTCTTCCACAATATTAAGGCTTTATCTTCTTGTTAGCTACAGCCTAAAGGAAGGAAATGTGGCGTAGCTCTGCAGGGGCTTGGCTTTGGGCAGCTGAACTCCTGTTAAGGAACAAACACGCATCAAAATGGGGTGTTCCAAACACACACACCCCAAAATGGGGTGTTTCAAAGACACACACGCCAAAATGGGCTGTTCCAAACAATCACACACCAAAATGGGGTGTTCCAAACACACACACCCCAAAATGGGGTGTTCCAAACACACACACATTTAAATGGGGTGTTCCAAACAAACACACAACAAAATGGGCTGTCCCAAACAATCACACACCGAAATGGGGTGTTCCAAACAACCACACACCAAGATGGGCTGTCCCAAACAATCACGCACTGAAATAGGGTGTTCCAAACACACACACACCGAAACGGGGTGTCCCAAACAATCACACACCAAAATGGGGTGTCCCAGACAATCACACACCAAAATGGGCTGTCCCAAACAATCACACACCGAAATGGGGTGTTCCAAACAACCACACACCAAGATGGGCTGTCCCAAACAATCACGCACTGAAATAGGGTGTTCCAAACACACACACACCGAAACGGGGTGTCCCAAACAATCACACACCAAAATGGGGTGTCCCAGACAATCACACACCAAAATGGGCTGTCCCAAACAATCACACACCGAAATGGGCTGTCCCAAACACACACACACCGAAATGGGGTATTCCAAAAAATCACACACTGAAATAGGGTGTCCCAAACAATCACACAGTGAAATGGGGTGTCCCAAACAATCACACCGAAACGGGGTTTCCCAAACACATACACACTGAAATGAGGTGTCCCAAACAAACACACACCAAAATGGGGTGTCCCAAACAATCACACACCACAATGGGGTGTCCCAAACGCACACCCACACCCCACAATGGGGTGCCCCAAACAATCACACACCAAAATGGGGTGTCCCAAACACACACACACCACAATCGGGTGTCCCAAACACACATCTCATTATGTATAAAACCCATCCAGGCTGGAAGTGATACTCCAGTGTTACCAGCTGGCTCCTCCTCTTTCAACAGAGAACCTGACAGATCTTCCTGAGGGTCTCCACAAAGCAGATTTCAGAAAACTCTGTATGATTTATTTTTAAGGGGCATTGGGAAATACAGGTTGTGCGCCTTGCTGCAGAGCAGGGGTCACTTTGTTATGGGAATCTGTGACCTGCAAACACCATCAAACTGCACAGAGAGCTGGGATTGCCTCTCCCTGAGCTGGGTGATGGTGTGAGGTGAGGGAGCTCTTGCCCACAAAACACAGACACTGGGAAATGGCTGGAATTTGGGGAAGACTGCCCTGTGTGGAGCCTCTAACACAGCTTTCCTCCCCCAGGGCAGTGTCTGTGATGGGCCACACGCTCGTGGAGTCGGCAGCCACGGAGCCTTTCTTCCTCAGTGTTGATATCCCACCTGAAAGGTGGGTATACAAACTGCATTACCAGCAAGGGAGGTGCTCTGCCATGCTCTGCAAGCTGCTGAAAATCCTTGTCCTGCATGCCTTGTTCCTGTAATAAAAGCTTCTTGCACCATCCTTCCTACCTGAAGCTGTCCAAGAGCTCTAACATCTGATTTCTCTCTTAATTTTGTAATTGATTGCTTGTTTGACACCAATCTTTTCCATTTTTACTCCCAACCACCAAGATTCCTCCTGCTTTTTTTGTTCCAAAGGCGATCTTCCTGAATGCAGAGAGGTCAGAGAAGTAATGAAGTACATAATAATGGGATACATGGGAAAACTGCCCCTTCCTTTCATCACATATTGGACACAGGAACAGCCATTGTGCAAGTGCTGCCTGAAGCCTTTCAGAGGGAGAAAATCAATAGCAGGGCATTTAATAGTTTAGTGTAGCACTCAGGAGATACAATCTTCTTTTACTTTGGCAGTAGCAGTGGGAGGAGAGTCAGGGGTAATGAATTGATCGGAGGTGGAAGTTTGTTTTCAGGGGTGATGGGGAGGGGAAGCATCCTGGTGATGCCCTGAGTGGCTACCTGGAAACAGAGACCAGGCAGGAGTAAGGGAATAAAGGCAGGGATTTATTTGAAAGGCCTTCAAAGGTGCACCCTGGGGAGCCAGAGGCTGCTTCCAACATGGACCCCGAGTCACAAGTTCTTCACACTTTTATAGGTTTGGTCCATTTGCATACCAGCATAAATTCGCCAATTAAAACTTTAGCTAATGATGTGATTTCTTCAATTTCCCCACCTCTCTCGTGGCCCTAGGTTGCACCTTTGGGCCTGGGACAGTCTGAGTGTCCTTGAACAGCAAGCTCAGAGAAGCTTTGTTGTGTCTAGCTGACGTGAGAGAACAGAAGTTAACAGGCTACAAGAAAATTCAGAGGTGCAGCTAGGCAATGCAGTTTTTGAAGAATATAAACGCTAAAACCTGAGGCATCACGGGGAGCAGCTTTCTGATGACATTCCCCGTGACTTCATACCCGAACGTTTCTGTTCCATTTATTGCAGTCTAGAGATGGGTGCTGGGGGGAGGTAGTGAGCCTGGCTCTGCATTCCGCCTTCACCTCCAGACAAATGTGTTTGAGATGTTGCTCAAACCCTGCCTTTGTTTGATTTCTTTCATTGAGGAAGTGGGAAACAGACTCTCTGTGCTTGTGCTTCCCTCAGGTTTGCTGGCCAGGGCTGGGAAGTGCTGCAGGCGGAGATCACAGAGTACAAGGCTCTGTTCCAGGCCACTGAAGTGGAGAGGGACAAGCTCCTGGAGCTGGTGACTGTGCTGCAGAAAAGGTACAGCCTCATCCCACCAGCGTCCTTTGTGGGCTGCTGGGATCAGGGAGCGCTGCAGAAGTCTGGGACGTGCCCTACAGTACATCACACGCTGCGATCCTCGCCTTAAATAGGGGCTTTTCAGTCTCTTTCTGCTCAATTTCCCTGCCTGGCTGATGATTCATTCTTTTTATTATTCTTTTAGAACAAAGGGCAGAAAAAAAATGGAGCCATCTTCCAGCTTGCTGCACCTAGATAAAACCAGAATTCCTGTATTTATATATGCACGGCCTTGTTGAGGCAGCAATATTATTCATCAGTAGTAAATACTGTAATTACAGTTATAATATTCTGTTCCAAAGCTTTGCACATTCTTTTAAAGTTTCACTGTATCCTTTTCTCAATGAATTTATTCTGGTTTAACTGAGGCATTGCAGTGATTTTTTTTAAATTTTATTTTGTATGATCCAATTCAATGTAAGATGATGTTAAAAGCCAGCTGTGTTTTAGAAGGGAAGGGAAAGCAAAGTAATTTTTTTTTACACCTTTCAGCTGCTGGTTTTTTTCCCAGTATATGTTATTTGATTCCCAAATCTGTATTCCAATATTGGAAGTATATTCCTGTCTGTGTGCTTGTCAATACAATAAGCAGAGTTTGATTACTTGCTTTAATTTACCATAGTTATCATTCTCACTTGTATAACTTTTGTCCTGCATGATTAATCACAGTCAGAAAAAAATAGATTTTTCTTTTAGAACTGTGGAAGAGGCGCTTGTAAAGCTAAATTCTGGAAATACATGCTGGGAAAAATCCTTTTCATGTTTGTAAGGCCACTGACTTTAATAGAGCTGTGCAATCAGATGAGGATGCAGCTGTGAGTGGTAACTGAAGTGTGGCCTCCACCAATATGGGATAATGAAAAACAGAGTCAATGAAATGCACAGTTGCCTGTAAAATGTGCCATAAAGTGATGATTCAGCAGCTCCACAGTTATCACACCTTTATCAAGCAGGTAACATAAATTTTGTGAGACTCTGTGCAATAACTCTTGGAAGACCTCAAGGTAATATAGGACCAGGCAGATTTCAATGTGAATATGTTTTTAAAAATCAGGTTTTCCTCCTTGTCTCTCCGCTGCTGGGGTGTGACAGAGCTCAGATAACACAGATAATGCTTAAATCAAGAGAAGAGCACTGGGAATTGCTACAAGTGGGATTTTTCTACAGCATTTTAGTTTAAATTATTCCTATTGCTATGGATGATTTAGAAAAAAAAAACTCCACAGATCTTTCCATTTTTCCTCCACTTTTTGTGCAAAGTGGATGCCAGAGGAACACCAGGGTCAAATGAAAGTTTAGTGAATGCAGAGCCACTGAGAGGAATAAAATGTCTCAGAGCACATCACCAGCCTGGGAATTTACTGCCACAGGAGGTCGAGTCTTGCCTGTAGCTACCTTTTTAAGCCAATGACATAATTTTATTATAGTTGTAATATGGAGGTTTTTTGGTTATGCCGGCTAGGAGGGAAATAAATTAATCAAGTCTCTTGATTCAGAGAGTAACCATTTTCCACCCGTGGGGTCAGGAGGGAAATTCTCTTATTCAATCCAACCCAGTGAGTCAATTTGGGTTTCTTTTTATTCTCAAACTCCTTGAAGTCACTTGGTGTCAGTCTCTGCCCCACTGGCAGCATCTGTGGGTGCACATCAGATTTTTGCAGGCAGTTTTCTGAGAGGTTATGCAGGATGGAGAGAGGCAATTTGCTCTTCTGTGCTGTCACCACCAGTTTCTTTTCCACCCTCTCTCATCCATGGTTGTTTCTAATGGCCAAGTTTATTAAAAGCAACCTCAAGTTTCTTTTCTTCCTCTCAGAGAACTGACGCAAATGTTAGACTGTGTTTTTATAAACTGTTTTCCTTCCAAGCTTTCCCAGAGTGTCTAAAAAATGCAGTTTATTATTCCTGCAATAAAAGACCTCAAGCCGCAGCTTTCCTGCGCATCTGAGGGGTGAATCCACACAGGGAGCCAGAGTTAAGGGATCTGAGCAGCCTCCATTAACAGACCCATTGTTTCCAACTGTATTAATTAGTTAGTTCTCTTTTGCATATTTAGAAGATGTTATCTGATACAGTTTCACTGGGATTTCTGCCTTTGGATGCATGGAAAGTTCTTTCTCCTCTGTTGGAGCTCTGCAGAAAGAAGCAGGATTCAGCACCGAGGCTGACTTGACATAGACATGACACAAACGAGCTGAACTCTCTTTTCTTGTTTTTTTTTGCCTGTCAGGGTGGAGGAAAGCAGTGAGACAGTCTTGGAAGCTGAGCAGAAGCTCCAAGAAGAGCGGTGGCGAAGCGACATCTTGGAGCAGCAGCTCGGAAAGCCGCAGGTGGCTCCGGGGAGCAGCACAGCCGCACAGAACCCTCCCCTGAGGGGCACGACAGGTGAGGGGGAGCCCTCAGCCACGGCCTCATCCCCTGTTTCACCTCTGTGCTTCATAGACAGCGACAACACTCGGGCTCCGCCTGCCCAACCCAGCCCAGCACTTGACCTTGCCCGTGGTGGTGGGACCTGCTCAGGCCCAGGAGCAAGGCCGGAGGCAAAATCCTGGCCCCTCTTAACTGAGTGTCATGGTTAGACACTGGACACAATGCCAGTGCCCCATGAAAATATATATTTTACTAATAATGGTTGTGAGATGTGATTAGGAACAGAGCAGAGCAGGCTCAGACTTAGGAATAAGAAGAAAAAAACTTTATTAATCTACATTAAAGGAAAGAAACACACAGGGAACATGAAAACTCTCCGAAACATTCCTCCTCCTCCCAACTTCCACCCTTCCCACAATCAGACAAAACCTTGGATTTCCTGATCGGTTAACAATACTCAAATAATCAATTCTCAGTCCATCTAAGAAGAGAGGAGTCTCTCTTGCAAACCATAGTGTCCTTCCATGTCTGGTGCTCTCACCACCATCCATGGACCGAAACTGCCCTCAGGATTCAACGACGCTTTGCCAAGTACCAGAAGCTCCTTTTTTGGGACAAACAGTCCCCCCCATTTTATAACCCCTGGGGCCGAGGGTTTCTTCT
>WEIT01040345.1:82166-129821 GCA_013389985.1 Dryoscopus gambensis | reverse complement strand
CGCGGGGGCAGCGCCCGCCCGCAGCGGCCCCGCGCCGGGAGTGACCGCGGGGCGACCCCCGAAATTCCCCCGCGGTGAGCCCGAAATTCCCCCCGGGATGAGCCCGAAATCCCCCCCGGGAAACGCGTTCGGTGCACGCCGGGGGGAGATGGGGTCACCCCGCATCGCTGCTAAGAACTCCCCCGCCACCCCTTAAAAACCTCGGCGACGGAACAAAAAAAACCCAAACGTTTAAAATTAAACCAATAATTTTAATATTATTTTAATTTCTCTGCGGAATTCTTTTAATAACCGCGGAAGCTTTGCGACGCGGATGCCAAAGCTGAGGGTGACCGAGGCGCCTTTTACGCCTTAATCCCTTCAGCGCTCTCAGGGATGGTGGCGGTGGGGGGGTGGCAGCACCGGGGGTGTCCCTGTCCCTGTCCCTGTCCCCCCGCATCCCGCCCGCTCCAGCCCTCAGCCGCGTTTTGGCAGCTGCCGGACGGGCAGTGGGGAAGCTGCGGAGCTGCAGGGCACGTCGCGCCGAGGTTAATTAGCCTCGGCACGAGTAATTAGCCCAGGGCTAATTGCGGGGCTGGGTGTCGCCATCCCCCGAGCGCTGCCGATGCTGCTGGGGGGCTCGGCCGTGTCTGCGGGGTCCTAAAGGCTCCTGGCCGGGACAAATTTGGGGCCACGGGGCTTTGGGAGCCTCCCAAGAGCCGGAGCTTGGGCAAAAGCGCAGCAGAAGGTGAGGCAGCCCAGGGCAGAGGAGGTGGGGAGCCCATCACGTCCCCCCCAGCGCTGGTGTCCCCGTGCTCCATCCTGGATCCCTCCACGGAGCCAGCTAGGAATTAGAGATGGGGACATCAGAGACACGCTGGAGGAGCCCCATCGTGAACTGCCGGCATCCTGGAGCAGCTCTGAACATCGGGATAGATGGGAAGAGGCCCTCATCGGGAACACCCGGCTGAGCTGCCCCAAATCCCGGCTCCCGGGTGGGGTTTGCAGGAAGCCCTTCGCACCTGAGTTGTGCCCCGGGGCTCAGCCCCAGGTGTGACCTTCTTCTTCCTTTTAGCCTTCAGGGAAGCCCACAAAGCAGAGCTGGGGAGGAGCAGCAGCAGGAATTCAGGGTGTTTGAGGGCTACGAGGGCAGGCGAGCTCTCACTCCTGGTTTTCCTGCCTCTCCTCTCTCCCTTCCCCAGGTGTGGATCCCTCCCCTCGCTCCGGCCGGGGCTGTGACCTGCCACCATGGGGGTTAAAGCGATGCTCCCCAGCTACGAGCTGGGGTTTTATGCTCTCGTGGTGACCTGTGCTGTGCTCTACAGCGGCAGCGGGATCTTCGAGGCATCCAGAGGTAACGCTCCCATCACATCCCCGGGAGGGAGGATGGGTGTAAGGTGCCTGCTTTTACAGGTGTTGACACCAGCAGCAGAGCCCTGGCTTTGATTTTGGCAGAGAACAGCTTAGAAATCCTTTTTGAAGGGATTTTTGCCTTTACCTTTGGTTGCTTCCTTGCCTCTATTTCCCCAGCTCAGAGCAGGAGGCTGTGGGATGTCACAGGTCTCCAGGCAGTGCCACACCAGGCAACCACCACCCTGGAATCAGCCTACACAGGGCTGATTCCCTTTTTTGTTTGTTTTGGGGTTTTTGTTTGTTTGTTTGGGTGTTTTTCTCGTTTGTTTTTAGCTTTTGGGGGATGTTTATTTGTTTGTTTGTTTGTTGTGGGTTTTTTTGTTTGGAAGCCCACAAACCTGAAAATTTCACAGGATCAGCCAGGGGATGCATAGTGAGAAAAAGGCTTTGCTGAAAATTCCCGCAGAAACCTGTGGTCACTGACTATTTTGGTTGTCCATGGCAGCCAGGCACTTTTGGGATGGGCCATTTGAGCCCTGACGGCTCGTTATCACAACGTGAAGGTTCCCCGCCTGGCTTGAACCCGGAACCCACTTCCCAGAGCTGTTTCTCTCCCCGTAACTCTGGTTCCTTTGCAGACAGCATGAACAGAAAGGCCTTTCGGGACGGCATAAAGCCGGGCTGGCACTACTTCGGCAGGAAGATGGTGAGTGAGGAAGGGCGCGGGCTTTCCTAGCTACAGGCAACCTGCTCAGTGGAGACACAGAGCTGGTTTTCCTGCTGCTGACACGCTCTTGCAAACTCCGCATGACTCGTGTTTTTCTCCCTAAATTAGCGGGGAAAATGCCAGCCCTGCAGGGCTGTGGATGCTCCGCTTCGTGTGCGCCGGGACGAGCGACCTCTGCCCGTCCCTCCGGGGTTTTGTGGCCGAACTAAAGTGCTCGGGAGCCCTTGGGGGGCAAACGGGAAGAAAAGGCTTTAAATGTTGTGGGGCTGAGGGCAGTAAAGTGCCTGGTGCTGCTCCTGCAGGACGTGGCCGACTTCGAGTGGGTGATGTGGTTCACCTCGTTCAGGAACATCATCATCTTCGCCCTCTCGGGACACGTCCTCTTCGGCAAGATCTGCTCCATGACTGTGCCACAGGTGAGCAGGGGTGTGGTGGCATGGATTTGAGAGCACCGGGGGTGGCCTGGGATTTGTGGGAGGGGTTTTGGGGGACGCTCTGGGGAAGGGGGAGCGGGGTTGGGGCTTTCAGCGCTCTGACCACGGCCGCTCTCTCCCCAGCACCGGGCTGTGATGTACATGATCTACGGGGTCCTGGCCGTGCTGGGCAGCATGGGGCTGGTCTACGTGATGATCATCCTGTCCCACTGCCTGGTCCTCTACTCGGTGGCCCTGGCCAAGCAGAAGTGGCTCTGCTACGTGGCCGGGCTCTGCTGCCTCGCCTCCTTCAAGGTGGAGCCGTTCGGCTCGTGGCAGGTGGGTGCTGTCCTGGCCTGTGTCTGCCTCCTTTCAGGCCCACTGGTGTCCATCTCCTTGGGTTTATGCCCGAGGAGGGCTCCTGGGGCAGCCGCAGGCCCTGGCTGCTTCTCCTGGCTGCATCAGAGCTCCCACAGCATGTGAGAGGGAGGGGACTGTTGAGGTGCTGGACTTGGGAATAATCCCACAGCGACTGTGTCGTGTTTCGGTGGCTCCATGCTGTTCCAGTACAAATTACATCTGAGTCCCTCTTGCTGCCCAGGCAACAGCTTGTCAGCCTGTGGCTGCCCCTTGCCTCAGTTTCCACAGCTGTAACAGCTGGGATGGATTCAGCAATGCCCATCGTTTAGGTCACAGCCTTGTTAAGATTTTTCTCTCACTGCTGGGTGCAGAAAAGCCCGGGAAGGACCTTATTGAAACATTCAGTCCCTCAGCACGACAGCGTTGCCTCTCCCTGCCTCCAAAGATGTGTTGCTTCCCTCTCCACCAACCATGTGCTGGCTCTGCTTTACTCCCTGGGGACACCTGTGACAGGGTGACATTGCCACCCCAGACCAAACCCTGTGTGACCAACAGCTGCTCGGTGACATGGCCAAGAGGATCTTCCACTTCCTGGCTGGCCTGAGCTGCAGGAGCCAGCTGGGAAATCGAGCCCCAGTTTTCCCTTTTCAGCTCGTTAACTTCAGAGGCACTTGGTGTCAGAGCATAATTAGAGGTTTTTCTTGAGCTGAAAACTAAACCGACAGAGGTCAGGGTTAGATGAGATGTTAGGAAAAAAATCCTTACTGTGAGGGTGGGGAGGCCCTGGCACAGGGTGCTCAGAGAAGCTGTGGCTGCCCCTGGATCCCTGGCAGTGTCCAAGGCCAGGCTGGACAGAGCTTGGAGCACCCTGGGACAATGGGAGGTGTCCCTGCCATGGCCACAGGTGACACTGGGTGTCCCTTCCAACCCAAACCATTTCTGCTGCCCCAGGAGTAGTGGTGTCCCCCCCAAAGCGAGGGAGCGCAGAAGTGACACCACGTTCCTGGGGGTAACTCTCTGTTTCTTGTCCAGAGCGGGTTTGTAACGGGAGCTTTTGATCTCCAAGATGTCCTTTTCTACGGAGGGTGCACCTTCACCATCATGCGCTGCATGAGCTTTGCCCTCGAGAACTCCGAGAAGGAAGAGGGCATCTACTCCATCTTCGACCTCCTCAAGTACAACTTCTACCTCCCATTCTTCTTCTTCGGGCCTGTCATGACGTTTGACCAGTTCCACACCCAGGTGAGTGATCCTGAGGCCGGGCTGGAGCAGGATCTCTCCCCAAAATTTATTTGCTTGGGTTTAGCGTCTACAAAAACCCCACCTTTTGCCACAGTGCCGGTGCAAATGGTTGTAGAACTTCTCATGGTCACCTCCAGTCTGTGGCTGTGTATTTTTGTGAGGAAGGGCATGAACTCATGGATTTTTAACCTTCTTTTTGGGGTTTTTTTTTTGGCCCTTTTCACTGACCAGTTCACAATGGAGGATCTTGCTGTGATGTCCTTGCTCACTGGACATCTGCACTGCTCAGTGCCTCAGTTTCCTTGTCTTGTCACCCCAGGCCCTTCGTGGTGAGGGTGCCCACCCGTGGGAACCTCTGCATGCTGTGACAGCAAGGACAGTCTCCCATTTGTGTCCAGCTGCTTCGCCCAGGGAGCAGGAGCTTCCAGGGATGGCTTGTGTGCCTTTAGATCAAGTTATTTCTCAGGAAATAAACAAGATGGGGTGGAAGGCTGAGTCCCAGCGATCAGGGGCTCCGTGAAATACCCCGATGCCCCAAGTCTTTGCCTGTTCCACACAACCAAGGGAGCTTTTGGGCGAGCAGACTCCAAACAGCTCTGGAAAACACCAGCAGAAGCCTGGGCTGGGACCAGCCGACCTCTGGAGCTGTTCCACAGTCCAAGATCAAGGAAATCAGCAGTGCTGTGTCCCCCTCGCTCTTCCCACCTCAACCTCCTTCTCCACCAAGGATCGGCCTTGGCCACCAAAGCAAACTGGTGACACTGGCAAAGGGAGGTGTCTGGTCAGCAATGATGCTGTGGGGGATTCCCACCACTCCCCCGGCTTCTCCTGAAGAACAGCTACATTGAGTTTCTGGACCCAAATCGCTGTCTGGGTACAAGAATGTTTTGGAAAAACATTTGTGAATCTGGAAATAAAAACATCCCCGGGGCAGGGGAGAGCAGCCAGAGCCTCGTGGTGAGGAGGAGACCAAAGACCCACCAGCCCAGCACCTTCTCTCCAACGCAGGGCTGGTTCTGGTTGCCTGAGGGTCTGCACTGAGATGTTTCCTCCAGGATGAGCCGTGATCCCAGTCCTGCTCCTTGCCTGCTCTTCACCTGTGGAATTAACAACCTCATGATGCCTCTGGCAAGGAACGAGAGCCCTTGGATCTTTCTGGACATATTAAAAAGGATTTTTAGAGCATTTGGCCCCGAGGATAATATGGTCAGCTCTGGTGACCCCTTCAGGGATGCAGCCAGGTCTCTATAAATGGGACATTAAACTCCTCATGGCTCAGCACCTGAATTCCCACTGCTCCTGCAGAGCTGGCTCCAGGGCAAGTTTTATTTCTGGCTCCTTGCCACAGCCCCAAACCAAGATGTCTGAAGCCACTTAATGAGTGATTCCTCTCTCTGCTGCTTCAAACGCTCACCCCAAAGGCACAAGGATTAGGTCCCCAACCCCTTTCCCCTGCCCCGGCCAGGGGTCCTGGCTTGGCCTGGCCACCACTGCCATCTCCTGGCTACATCCCCCCTGCACTGCTGGAGCTGCGGCTGGCTGCAGAGGTGAATTCTTAATTGCCCGACAGCAATTAGGGCAGGAGGCAGATAGAACCCTTCCCGAGGGCGGGATGTATGACCCAGTTAGAGATCGGATCTGTCCCTTTGGATCCTACTGGTCCTACATCCTGGTGCAGCTCTTGCACCCCCACGTGAGATGGGAACTCATCTGTACCAGGGCTTGGCCAGCTAAATATGGGTGGAGAAGCATCTTTCTTACTGAGATCAAGGGAACGAATCCCCTTCTCTAGGGCTGGGAGTGTGGGGGACACAGCCCTGATCCCAAGGGGGTGGTGGCCAAGTGCTGCCACCACGCACAGACACAAGGCTGAGAGGAAACAGCCTCAGGTTGCACCAGGGAAAGTTTGGACTGGATATTAGGAATAATTTCTTCAAGGAAATGGTTGTCTAGCACTGGAACAGGCTGCCCAGGGCAGTGGTGGAGTCACCATCCCTGGAGGAATTTCAGAGATGTGTGGATGTGGGGGACGTGTTTTAGTGATGGGCTTGGCAGTGCTGGGTTAATGGCTGGACTCAAGGATCCTAATGGATTTTTCCAACCCAGACCATTCTGCGATTCCATGGAAGGAGGGTTCTGTGTCCTCCCACACGCCTCCATGCCAGGCCCTGTCCTCCCTCAGCTCAGGGTCCAGCGACCTCTTTGTATCCTTAAAGCACCTGGTACTTAACAGACACACACAAAAAAATCTGGCAAAGGCTTTAATTCCCAGGAATCATCTGGATTTGACAACAGGGCTGGTGCAGCAGCCTGTGGATTACGCAGGGAGAGCTCCCACCTCTCGCAGTGAATAAAGGGGAAGTAATAAACATAAGAGGATTTTAAATACAGCAGCAATTTTACGGCGATGCGGGGAAGCAAGGACATGGCTCTGCCCTGTGTAATCCTCAGAGCTCACTCTGGTGATGTTTATGTGACAACGACCAGAGATGTGACAGCTCCTGCAGGCAAACCCCAGCCCCTGTCCATGCAAGACACAGCAGAGATGAAATCCCCATCAATCAAGTCCCACCGATTCAGGATGGCCCCTCGAGCAAGTCTCCCTCTCCTTTACAGCAGGAGTCTGCAGCAGGAGCCTCAGACATCATCAGTTCTCCTCCTGCTCCCAGATGACCCTGGACAAAAATACGCCAGGCCCTGGCAGAGCTGTCAGGCTGGGATTTCAACCCTGGAATCCATCCTGGAGATGTGATGGGTGCAAGCATTTGCTCCCTCTCAGTGACCCGGGCAAGGGGCTGTCCCGAAGCAGAGTTGGTTTTCTGAGCACGTCGCTGCAGAAAGAACATGAAACCCTGGGAGCTCCCTGGTCAGTGTGGATTTCACCCCACCTGGAGTCCTGAGTGCAGCCAGACCTGTCGCTGCTGTGTCTCACCACGTGCCTGCTCTGCTGGGGCCCCCAGAGATGGGAACAGGAGGGTGATGGAGGAGGGGCGTCCCTGCTGGCCTCAGCACTGGGGGTGTGGGAGGGGTGCTCTGGGTGGCACGTGTCCTGTTCCTCATGGATGTGCTCACCCGAGCCAGCCCTTGGGCCTTTCTTAACCAGTGGAAATTTGGGCCACGTAGTCCGTGGTGTGGTTTCTGAAGGAGGAGAGAAATGAGTCGTCCTGTTTGGACCTTGACCGTCCTTCTGGCTGAAGGAATGCTGCCCGTCCTGTCCCTGGGCTCAGCCCCGCCCTGGTTTGTCCCTCCCTGTAGGTGAGCACCCGAGAGCTGCGGCGCAAGGACGACGAGATGAAGAACATCCGGGTCAGTGCCCTGCTCCACGTGGGGGCCATCGTGGCTGTGGACATCTTCTTCCACTTCTTCTACATCCTCACCCTCCCGTCCGACCTGAAGTTCGTGAACCGCCTCTCGGACTGGTCCTTGGGTGAGTGGCCGTGCTTGGGCACGTTCACCCCTGTACTCAGCTCCAGGGCAGTGGTGAGTGATCCAGATCTCCATCCACCCCCCTTGAGAGGCTTTGGGAATGCCTGTGCTGGACAGGTTTGCCTAGAAACCCCTGATCCTCCCGCTGGCCATGCACAGAGCTGGGGTTGGGCAGCCCTGGAAAGCACGTGGTGTTGGTCTGACCTTCTCACTGGGTAAATTGTTTAGTTTGGGGTTCAGGCAGCTGAGTACCAAGGCATTCTTGTTGCCTTTGGACTGGAAGGGAGCTCAGCACCTCCAAAAAATCAGCAGGACACAGCAAACCCCATGCACCAAGGCAAATCCTGATTACACGTAAGGAAGACTGTCCAGAGAGTGGTCAAACCCTGGGACAGGTGCCCAGAAGGGTTACAGACTATCCCAAAAGAGTCATATTCCATGGACAATGTCCAGAGCAACATAATCTCTATTGAAAGTTGAGTGTTCTCCAAGCAGGGCTGGACTAGAGACCTCCAGAAGGCAAATTCCCAGGATAAGTGATGGTAGCAGCCCTGGCCTTTGGGCTGGCAGCTGGATTGAGGATTCCAGCTGGTCAAAGCCATGTCTGATGGCAGCATTTCAGACATCACCACGAAACAGAAGACAAACAGGGGCTGGAGGAGCCTCATGTCTCTCCAGAGTGGCAGCTGGAGGCCAGGATAAAATCCTAATGCAGTTGGAGTGTCACTAACATTGATTTAGGGTGTCCCGAGAGTCCTGGCCAGACTGATCTCGTGTTACTCCAGAGGGAGCTGAGCTCTCCTGACTGTACTGACCACACCTGCCTGGTCCATGGTGGGAGCATCCCTTAATCTGGGAGCTGGATCCCATCAGGATGGGGGCACTTTAGCAGCTGCGTTTGAAATCTGTAGTGGCTGTTCCTGCAGGGTTTGTTTCCCAGTGTCAGACACCTCTTTAAATCAGAGTTTCTGGCCCTGGCTCTGCTGTAGCATCAATGTTACATCCATGGCCAGAGGGAGCTGAGGTGGGGGGAATTTTGATGGAGGTGCCAATAAAACCTCAGAGGTCAGACCTGAGAACTGTGATGAGCTCATCACAGCTTAACAAACCTCAGAGGGAAGGCACAATGATGGAATAAATTGCTGTATAAACAGAATTTCTTGGACTACCAAGACCAGTAAGCAGTTTGCTCCCAAATACCCTGAGAAGAGGTTGTCCTTTGGTTCAAGCCTCTTAAAAAACTGAGTTTCAAAAGATTTGCTGGTCCGAGGCAGCGCTGCGTGTCCTCTTGTGGTTATATTTGTTGCAACAGACTCCATGCTCCCACGGGCCATGACACCCCCAGAAACCCTGATGCATTCCGTGCTCCTTTTCCCCCTCTTTGACTCCCATTTTTGCTCCAGCTGGCCTGGCCTACTCCAATTTGGTGTATGACTGGGTGAAAGCTGCTGTCATGTTTGGGGTCATCAACACCATTGCCAGACTGGACCACCTGGACCCACCCCAGCCCCCAAAATGCATCACCATGCTCTACATCTTTGCCGAAACGTGAGTACCCCGCGGGCACGAACGCAGAGTGTTTGAACTGGGCAGAACCCATTTGGAGGGGAGGACAGCTGGCCTGTCCTGGGCAGCTGGTCTGTGAGTTGGAGACCACCTGAAATTATAGCCTAGACCTGGCCACAGCCCAGGGAAATATTCTTAAGCAGGGAGAAATAGATGAGGAAAAAAGTTAAACCATGTCTTTGGCGGCATCTGTCCAAGGAAGGAGCCTGGAGGACTTCTGTGAGCAAGGTCCGAGCTGTGCCTTGCCAAGGGATTGGGTGTTTTCTCTGTTTTAACTGTTTTTTATTGTCATTGTGTGTTTTAACATGTACTTATCATCTTGTTTTAGGCATTTTGACAGAGGGATTAATGACTGGCTGTGCAAGTAAGTGTCCAATCCACCACCTGCAGCTGGTTCAGGGTCTTCCCTTCCATCCCAGAGCAGTGAAGCACCACGTGCTGCTCATCCCAGAGCTGGGGTGTCCTGTCTTCTGGATAAATCCCACTATTTGCTCTGTTTAGCCCCAAACCTGTTGAATTTATTGCACAAAGAGCAACAGCCCCCTCCTCCAAAGCTGGGAATAAAAGAGTCCTGTCCCAAAATCCCTTCAAGTCTGGGGGGTTTTGCGTTCCCTCGGAGGAGGAAGAGCCAGGTTTATATTTCTCTAGGAGGAAAGGGGAACTGAGTCCTGTAGCTCCACCTGCATCTCCCTCAGCCCTTCACCTCCCTTCAGCCACGAGTTCACCCCAGCAAACCTGTGCTGAGGGAGGCAGCTTCTCTGTGATAAAACCCTGAGCACCAGCAAGTCTGAGAGAGCCTGCAGCTCTAGAGACCCCAAGTTTTAAGCAAGTTTTACCTGCCAGAGGGGGAAAGGTGGATATTTTGTCCTTGAGCATTTATAGGTTTGTAGGAACACAAGTCACAGGTGGCTGGGGCATAGCAAAAATCAGTTTACTGATAGAATGGGTCAGCAGAACATCCTTCCTGTTTCACTGGGGATGTCCTGGGCTGAACTGCCTGTGGGGAGCTTGGGAAAAGAGACTCCAGAGGGGTCTCCTGGACTGCAGGGAGCACCAACCACCTTCCCTGGCCCTTTAGGTATGTGTATGACCACATTGGAGAGAACCACGACAACGTCCTGAAGGAGCTGGTGGCCAGCGTCGCCACGTTCGCCATCACCACGCTGTGGCTGGGGCCCTGCGAGGTCGTTTACATCTGGTCTCTCTTCAACTGCTTCGGCCTCAACTTCGAGCTCTGGGTGCAGAAGTTCTTCCAGCTGGGGCCCTTCGCCAAACTGGAGGTGAGGAGCTGGGCTGCAGCGAGGGTGGGGAGAGGTCAGGGGGGCTGGGGACATGCTCTGGTGCTGGAAAATATCCGTGACTGGAGGGAGCTCATGCTGGTTTGTAGGAGTCAGATTTTTCGGCCGAGGATGAGGAGCAGAATCCCTGAGGATGCCAGGGAGCTCCATGGCCTGGCCTCCTGTGTGGAGGCCTGAAGCTCTTTCCTGTGGCCTTTAAAATCATGGAATCATTAAGGCTGGAGAACACCAACAAGTCCAGCTGTCAACCCCGCACCACCACTATGTTCACCACTAAACCACATCCCTAAATGCCGTATCCACGTGGTTTTTTGAACATTTCCAGGGGTGGTGACGTCCCTGGACAATCCTTGGGATCAGCTACTGAGCTGTGCAAGGGGAGCACGCTCCTGGTGCTCTGTGTCCCTTCATTCTGTGCGCTTTGCCACCCACCCACGGCAAACTCCGGCCCCTGTGATGCCTCACAGGAAATTTAGGCTGGGGCAGAGATTCCAGAGGGAAAACAGAAGTCCAAGAGAAGCAGGAATGCAGCTCCAATGAGGCATCGAAGTGCCACAGATGAACACAAAATATGACGTCTGTCCTTGGAAATATGTTTATGCACATGGGGATAACCCATGGGAATATTCTATGGGGAATGTCCATATTCTACGATCCCACGGGGAAATGTTTATATATTTCCTCATGACAATAATTTGTTCTTCTTCTTCTACAAAGCATCTTGGCATTCTCAGTGGTTCTGATCTGATTTCTGATAAATGCAAGTGTTTAGATGCTGTAACAAATTATTTTTAAAACACTCCAAAGCTTAGCGCCCTGTCTCTGTTGGGGGACCAGGGTGTCTCTGGGACATACTGGAAACAAAACTCAGGGAACTCCACCCTGGAAACAATTACGTTCCTTATTTCTTTTTCCCAATCTAAAGGCTGGAGGTCCCAAACTGGTTAAATAAAGATCTATTTTGAATAAAAACCGTGGAGAGCAATCCTCCCGTTTGCTCTCCTTGTTGAACTCCTAATCAGATTAAGGCTCTCACAGGCAGTGAAATCTCCTTCCCTGCGGCACCACAATTCCCAGCACTAAGAGGCCTGGGGATTCACCGTGCTCTTTGAAGGCTGCTATAAACTCCTTCCCTGCTCCACTCACAGCAGCTGATCCTGAAGATTTATGTGCCAGTGACAATTTCACTTTGCTGCTGTCATTAGTTTTGAGCTTTTTTTTTTCCCTTTAATTCCTAAGAAACTATTTTTACCAGGACCCAGGAGTGATTTGCATGTAGGGCTAATAATAAGCCTGGGGTACAACAGATTCTTCTGCATTGAAGAGTGGCTTACCCAAGGCAGGAGGTGCAGAAAGCAGGACTCAACCATTTCATTTTAAAGGGGCTCTGAGAGAACTGGAGAGGGACTTGTGACGAGGATGTGAAGGGACAGGACAAGGAGAAATGGATTTAAACTGGCAGAAGGCAGGGTTCGATGGGATCTTGGGAAGAAATCCTTCCCTGTCAGGGTGATGGGGCCCTGGCACAGATTCCCAGAAAAAGCTGTGGCTGCCCCTGGATCCCTGGAAGTGTCCAAGGCCAGGTTGGACAGGGCTTGGAGAGCAACCTGGGATAGTGGAAGGTATCCCTGCCCATGGCAGGAGTGGCACTGGATGATCCTTAAGGTCCCTTCCAACCCAAACCATTCCATGTGCCTGTGGCTATGCAATTATCACAAAACTATCTAACATCTTACCCATGGGACCCAGTCCAGAGTCCCTCATGCACCACAGAAAAAGTTTTGCCTTGTTCCTATATTTCTGTGTCCCAGAGGCACTAAAGGCTGCTCTGATTTTTGCCTCCTCTCTGGGATCCCAGCTGGAGCTTCCTGGAGTTGTGCTGGTCCCCCCCTTTCTTTACAGACCCTTTTCCCCCTGCTCCTCTCTCCTCCGCAGGCCAAACTGTCAGGGGCCATGTCTCGGCGGATCAGGGCAGCTTTTGGGGCAGTGAACTTCTGGGCCATCGTCCTCTACAACATCCTGGCCCTCAACAGCCTGGAGTTTGCACTGCTGGTGACCAGGAGACTCCTCGTGACGGGTAAGGTGCTGCCAGCCCTCCCCACTGAGAGACCCCTGTCGTAATGGGGGGACACTGCTACGGGAGCTGAGGACTGGGATTTTGAGTCCTTTTTGGGTCCAAAGTGCCCTGGCCACTGGCTTGTGCTGTGGCTGCTCCACGTGTCCTTAATTCTTCTGCAAAAAGCACGGGCAGTGGTTTCTTAGCTCCCACGCTCCTCACGGAGTGTTCTGGGCTACCAGGTGTGCTTGTCCAGCTCCTGGTGCAGCCTGACGCTGCTTTAGGCTCCCTGGAGCACTGCAAAGGTCACAGGCACCCCACCAAGAGGGGCTGAGGCCCTGCCTGTGAAATGGTCCCCTTGCTGGAGAAAGGGATTTGCTCATCCTGCCTCATTTCCTCTGCTTCGGCATCGTCCCGAGGGTGACAGGTACAAATCCTCATCCTGCGCCCTGTACATTCCTTATCACTGGATTGTGGCACTATTTTGAAGTCTTCTTGAGCTGCCCAGGGTATAAATAACCACCCTCATGGATAATGTCACGCTCTGGGCTCGCTGTGCCAGGAGTGCCTGCCCGCTGAGCTCGCTGGCTTTTGCTGGTTGCATTATTCATTGCAGAGGTCCTGTTTTAGCAGGAACAAACCCTGGATCCGCCCCTCTGCTGTGGATACGGGATTTGTGATTGCAAACACCGTCAGACCCTTCCTAAGTGGAGGGAGAGCTCCAGGCTCTGTCACTGACGTAGGTGACAAAAATATGCATTTTCCTGGGCGGACACTGTGTCCCCACTAAGAACGGGACAAGGCTGGGCTTGATCCTCAGCATCAGGGGGGCCCAAAGCTTCTGGAAGGTCACAGTGCTGAGCAGCAATGGATGTGGGCAGGTTCAATGGGCAGAAAATCAACCCTGATGTCTGAACTCGGGGAGCAGGAGGATTTTTGGGGGTAAGAGGGGCTCAAAGCCCCTCCAGCATGTCCCCACATTAGCTGCAGTCTATGATGCCTTGGTGGGCTCAGGCACAGCTTTGTCTAAAATCTGATCCTGGGAATTTCCCTCTTCTCTGGGTCAAACTGCCGGGCTGGATCTGTGATTAAAAATGTCATTGGCCATCGTGAGCTTGTGGGGCCTCCCCAGCCCACCTGAGAGGCAGCTGTGCTGGCGAAGAATTGGCCCTGTTCAGCAAGCAGCCACACCTGGCTGACCACGTCTCCCTCCCTGCTCCAGGTTTCCCCGTCAGCACCTTGTCCATCTGGTTCATCACGTACTGCGGGGTGCAGCTGATCAAGGAGCGCGAGCGCATCCTGGCCATCGCGGAGGAGCAGAAGGGTGACAAGGCGAAGGTGGAGTAGGGGAGGCACCAGCAGGCTCGTCCCGAAGCCTCGTGTCCCTCCCAGCCGCTGCTGCCAGGCCAGCCACTGGCCAGGGCTCTCCAAGCCCTCCTGACAATCGGACTGCTGTAGCTCATCCACGTAGACGTCACCTGGAAGGCACAGGTCACCCCCTCGCTGCAGGAAAGGTTTTCCATCAGGCACAGTGGGCGTTTCACAGGCTCCCCAGGCCTGGCAGGATGCTGAGGCAGCTCCCAGGACGTTTCTTTCATACCAGAACCAACCCCATCATTTTTCTGACCCTCTGACATTGTGCAGGCCCAGAGGTTTCATCCCCTGCTTCCCACAACCCTTGGTCCACCAGCGCTGGGCTCTCCCCCAGCCCACATCTCCCAGAGGAGACCCTCCAAGTCCCATCGCTGGAATTTTTAGGGCCCTGCACTGCTGGATCCAAGACTGATGTGTCCAACACAGCCACCCCGCTGTGACACGTGTCCAGGGACTCAAGCCAATTTTTTTACATGCCACGAACAAAGGTCTAAGCTCACATTCCTGCCCATGGCTGAGGGACAGAACATGCTGTAGCCAACCCTTGCTCATCTCCAGCCACCCATCCCTTTCCTCAGCTGCCTTTGGTGTGCCCAGCCCACGGCTGTAGGGCTGAGTGGGCACACAGGGAAATACAACCAAAGGAGAAAAACCCCGAATGCAGGGCAGGGACTTGGGGCTGGGTGGTGGGGGGAAAGCCCATGGGAGACTCCTTGGAGAGGCAGACTTTGGGAGTGTGTGAAACACGGTGCCTTGGGGGAAAGGTGGGTTTGAAGCTGAAAAATAGCTCTGGCTCTCTTGCACTTTAGGGTAACTCTCAGTGGCCTTATGTCTGAGTTATGTCGTGTTTGGTGAGGGCAGGATCCAGACCCCTTTGCAACGGGGGTCAAGACACTTGGTGCATCCCTGTGGATGAAACAGGATGGGTTCCTGGCCAGCTTTCAGCTCTGCCAAAGTAATTTGGAAAGTCCCTGATAAGTGTCACTTATTTATGTAGCCAATAAATGTTGGATAACTCTGGCGCTGGCTGCTCCTCCCTGCTACTCTGCTGAGCTGCAGGTGACACCCCTGGCCACCGGAGCTGGGAGGACAAGGATCTGTTTGCAGGTCCTCACCTGCCCCCCAAAGAGTGGCACAAGGCATTTCTGACTTCAGCAGAAACCCACCTTTGTGGCATCACCAGACTGAAGGTTGGACTGCAGCTCGATTCGTGCTCGCCTTTATTTTGACTCTACCTTCGCACGTATCTCGAGCGTGGCCAGCAAACTGTCACCCACGTGGGTTTTGGGTTAGAAGCCAGGTTGGTTTTGCTTTTGTCAGCCTGACCAACAATGCTGGGGGTAAGGGCAGGTATTGTGCCTTGGTGCCATCTTGTCACATCCCAAAACCTCTCCAGCTGCCAGGCACGTCCCTTTTTGACACATCTGTCAAATCTGCTGGGCTTTTTGTAGGTGTTTCTTGGCATCCCCATTGTTTCAGATTTACTTTTTCCTTCCAAACAGCTCTGCCACCGTGTGCTCCCTGCAGGGTTAAGTTCATCTCCTCCCCTCCGCGGGGGTGTCCTTGCACAGGTGGCACCACCCTGAGCTGCCGAGACCGAGGGCTCTGTCGCTGTGGTGGCTCAGCTCAGGTCTGCGGCTGCCTGGGAGGACAGAGTCACCTCCCGGTGTCGGGGTGGGTGACTCACATGGCAAAGCCCAGTGACTCTGCACTGCCCTCCTGACTTGGATACTCCAGGAGAGAAAATAGCCCATTCACTAAGGGTCTATATTTACCCAGCAGCTGCATCTGCTGAAGCTGCCAGAAGGAGCTAATCTTAGACACCAGCCCAGCGAGTGATTTGTTAGAGACAGCTCACGGGAGAATTTGGGCTTTGCCCTCGTTTTCCAGGAGTTATTCCTTCAGTTTTCACTGCTCTGACAAGCCCAGGAGGGCTGGTGGGCCAGGAGCACCCTGATGCTCTCTCAGCTGGTTTAGCCTTGCACAGGACACCCTCAGACTCACTGAATGCTTCTGTAGGATCGGATTTATCCACTGCTCATCTCTCTGCAGAAGAGCATCTCATCTGCTCTGGTTATTGCCTGCCCCTTCATAAAATTCAACCAAGAAGCCAAGAAAAGCAATTATTTATTGCGATTACAAATCCCAGTTAACAGCCCTGCCCTGGGCACTTCCTTGTTCAGGCTGATATGGCTGAAATTCCTGCATTCATCCTTTTTGTTTTAACGTTTTGTATGGGAGGGAGTGAGCCTGCAACACTGCATCCCTTTGGGAGGTACCTGTGTATCCTCACTGTCGTGGTTTAATCCCACACAGTTGCTCTCTCACTCGCTCCCCCTCGCCCCCCATAAGGAGGAGAATCAGAAAGAAAAGGTAAACAGGTAAATCTGTTGAGATAAGAACAGTTTAACATTTGAAACAGAACATAATGATGATAATAATAATGATACGGAGAGGAGAAAGAGCAACAGAGCCCAAGAGGAACAAGTGGTGCACAACACAATTGCTCATCACCCTCTGACTGACGCCCAGCCTGTCCCCAAACAACAAATTGGCTCCCTCCTGGGTAATTTCCACAGTTTAGATACTGGGAATGACCTTCTGTGGAAGGGAATATCCCTCCGGCCAGTTCGGATCAGCTCTCCTGGCCACGCCACTTCCCAGCTTTTGGCGCAGCTCCTCGCTGGAAGAGCGTGAGACATGGAAAATCCTTGACTCAGGGTGAGAAGGACTCAGCAAGAGCCAAAACATGGGTGAGTTATCAACATTACCATCCTAAATCAGGAAAAACACAGCACTGCAGGGGGAAAATTAACCCTGTCCCAGACAAAACCAGGACATTCACCCTCTCCCATGTCCTGGGGGTACTACTGCCCACTTGGGGAAACACTTAATGACTGCTCGAGTCCTCTGGTCATTGGAAATCCCTGGCTGTGGCCCTGTCCAATCTGAGGGACAGTGCATCTGGGAGACAGAGCTCTTGGAAAACCAGGGCTGCTTCCCCAAGCCTTGGAGCTGCTCCAGCTGCTGGGCAAAGCCGCTGGCACCCATGGAGTCCCCAGGGCAGGTTTGGGACCAGCAGTGCTCTTTCCCTGGGAGATGCCGGAGACCCACCAGGTCCCAGAGCTCCTCAGGGAAGGGCTGTAGCTGCGTTTTAGCAGTGGCACCTCGTGGGGTGGGGAATAAGCAAAGCTCGTATGGCAGCACAACGAAAAGGAAAACAACGCAGGGCTCGAGGGAGATTAAAGGCAGAGGGCGGGGGGAAATCCCAGCTGGTGGCACAACAACACAGGATTAAACTTGGGATGGCACAGAGCTAATGCAGAGGGAGCAGAGCGGGGAGGGTGGGGGTGTCCAGCCCCAGATGTCAGGGAGCAAAGATTCCTGAAGTTCGACCCAGTTCAAAGATCAGCGCTCGGAGCTTGATCCCGACACAGAGGAGCAGCAGAGAAGAGCTTACGATGTGAGCTCTGAAAACAGCTTGGGATTATTTCCCTGCTCTATTGGTACCTCCCGGATGCTGGTGGAACCACACCAGTACAGAAGGGGCTTCATACCAGTATAGCTCCCTCCCTTTTCCCACTTCTAGAGAAAACCATCAAGGCAATTTTTATAAATACATCCATGCCAGGGTAAGGGGTTATACGGCTTTAAATACACCGAGAATAGTGGCTGATATTTTTTCATAGACTTAATTAAATCGTTAATTAAATCTGTGCCATCACTGAGTGTCAGACAGCCCAGAGGGTCCACAGTAAGAGATAAAACAGATCCATGCACAAGCTTTACTACAGATATAAATAATTATAGCTACTCTGCTCGCCCGTGTCTGTCAAAACTAATTTGCTTCTTTGTGAGCTCTGTGGGGATAGCTGGACCTGGACTGGCCATTTGAGGACCCATGGGACTTCCTAGACATCCATGGGCAGGTAAGCAGGACACAAGACCCGCTGGAAAACTCAGCCACTCTGCAGCATCGGCTCCAGGCCAGGCAGGTTGTCCTGCTGTGGCTCTAGACTTCGTCATGGCGGTGATGAACCAGAAGGCCTGAGCCGGGCACCCTCAGTTTACGAGAAGGCATTTGCGTTTAGGTGTCTTAATCTGTGAGTTGAAGCCCACTATTGCATTTCCTTCACTTCTGTTCTGTCTCAGACACTCTCTCTGTCACCAGGATCTGGAAAAGATGGGTTTATCGGTGCCAAGGTGCCCAGAGACTGTGCCACTGGGACCCATTTGCATGTATGACAGAGTCACCGAATCAGTGCGGCTGGGAAAGAGCTCTGGGATTGACTCCAAGCTGTGATTGAACCAGACCATGGCACAGAGTGCCACATCCAGTCTTTCCTTAAACACCTCCAGGGATGGTGATTCCACCACCTGTTGCAGGGAGAAAGAGCCATCCCTCTCCCACAGTCCTCAAATCTCCTGCTTTAGTGAGAATTTTAAAATAACTTCCAGCATGGGTCTCATATCACATATAGGGCTGTAACTAAACAGCTCTACCTCCATTTCCAGCCCCTTCCAGACCCCTGAAAAGTGACTCTAGAGGAGAACAAAGGACAAACTTGTGCAGCAAAGCAGCCCTGGGCCGGAGCTGGCTGGAGCTGGGGATGCCACAAAGCCCACATAAGACCCTCCCTTAGCGCATCTTTCCGGCTTTGACTTCATGCGCTATTTTTAGCACAGCTAAAGGTCCAGCACTTTTGGAGCAGCCCACTTAGCATCATCAGGAGGAAGTCCCAGCCTTGTCATCGATGACCCAAAAGGCAGATTGGGCTGTTAGATTCACCGCCAGGCTGCTTCTCAAGCCCGTGGGTCACACGCGACCCCCGTGGTGTCACAGCGGCAAAACCTCCTGCTCCCCCCGCCGTGACTCATGAGCTGACAGACCCTTCCTGAATTACTGAGGCTGGAATTACAGCTGCTCCCCCGGCCCCCTCCCTTCCTCCTTGTCCAATGTGTCATATTAAAGGGTGATCGGCTTACACATGCTGCAGTATGGATTCCTTAAGCTCTGCAGCGCTGTGTCTATATATAAAGCCCCGAGCTGGAAACTGAAGTACGCAGACAGCTGGGAGCGTAGCGAGCGTTTCACATTCCCGGTGTGCCGACGGTCTGGGAGCCCGCGAGGCTGCGAGCGCTGCTTTGAGCAAGTTTCCTTACTCAGGTATAGATACAGCCACCAATTTTTGTCCATAAAAGAAGGATTGGGGAAAAGAACGAGTGGTTACTCGTCGCCATGGGTTTGCCTCTTGATCAAGTGGAAGAATTGCGTCTCTACCAGCAAACTCTTCTCCAGGACGGACTCAAAGATATGTTGGACCACAATAAGTTTCTGGACTGTGTCTTGAAAGTGAAAGGGAAGGAGTTTCCCTGCCATCGGCTGGTGCTGGCAGCCTGCAGCCCCTATTTCCGGGCGATGTTCCTCTCGGACATGGAAGAGAGCAAGAAGAGGGAGGTCAACTTGGAAGATGTCGATCCAGATGTCATGGGCAAGATCCTCCATTACATCTACACCTCCGAGCTGGAGATCACTGAGCAGAACGTGCAGGACATCTTCTCCGTGGCCAACATGTTCCAGATCCCCTCCATCTTCACCGTGTGCGTGTCCTTCCTGCAGAAGCGACTCTGCCTCAGCAACTGCCTGGCCATCTTCCGGCTGGGACTGATGCTGGATTGCGCTCGGCTGGCCGTGGCCGCCCGGGATTTCATCTGTGACCGCTTCGCGCTGGTCTCCCGGGACGAGGAGTTCTACCAGCTCTCCCCCGACGAGCTGATTGCCATCATCTCCAGCGACTCCCTCAACATCGAGAAGGAGGAGAGTGTCTTCGAGGTGGTGATGAAGTGGGTGGGGACCAAGGACCGTGAGAGCCGGCAGAAGGCCTTGCCTGTCATCTTTGAAAGCATCCGCTTCCGCCTCATGCCCAATGACTACATCACGGACCACGTGGAGAAGCACGCCATGGTCAAGTCCAGCCCGGAGCTGCTCAAGAAGCTGCAGATGGTGAAGGATGCCCAGAAAGGCAAATTCACTGTGGTGAAGAAGAAGAAAGTGAAGAAGAACAGTGAGAATCAAGCGAAGGAGAATGTTGTCAATGGAGCAGTAGATGAAGGGGAAGATACTGAGGAGGAGGCTCTCCCTGGGATCTTGAATGACACGATGCGCTTTGGGATGTTCCTCCAGGACCTTATTTTCATGGTGAGTGACAGTGGAGCAGTGGCCTATGACCCCAATGCCAACGAGTGCTATTTTGCCTCCCTGTCCACTCAAATCCCAAAAAACCACATCAGTCTGGTGACCAAAGAGAATCAGATCTTCATTGTTGGAGGACTGTACTACAACGAGGACAACAAAGAAGATCCCATGAGCTCCTACTTCCTACAGGTACTACCTTTATCTTTCTTTTGTTTCTTTGACCACTTAGGAGCATCACCAGGCTTTAGCTTCCATGTAAGGCCAGTGATATTTGTTGTCAGATGATGTTAAAATGAAAGTCGTAAATGAGAGAACCATCTGAGCTGCTTTACTCGAAGTTCTTCTCCATTTATTTTTAAGGCAGATGCCACTGAGGGATGGTTCTGGTAGTTGAGGAAGAAGGTTTGAAGGAGTAGGAAATAGGAATGAGCCTTCCTGAACCAAATCCTGAATGGAGGATTGTTTAGAACAGTGAATTTGGCCCAGCCCTGGCTGCCATAGGGTTCACGACCTAGGAGGTTCATGGCATCAGACACAGGTTCTGCTTTGCATCTCCTGTGTTCCCTGGTTGGGAAGCCCTGCAAAACCCAAGGGTGACGCTGCCAGGTGCCAAAAAAGGAGCAGCGGCAGCAGCAGCAGCTGCAGCCACAGAACAAACACCCCAAGGACACAGGGCGTGTCCCTGCCTCCCAACATGTGCCCCATTCCTAGTGCTGTTCCTGCCCCTGGAGATGGGTTTGTTCCAGCTCAGAGTCTCTGCCTCGGCCATTTCCTGCGAGGGGGAAACCACCATGTGGGGGTACTCCTCAGGGAAAGTGGTTGTTCTATCCCAGCAGTGACCAAACTGTGGCTGGATTGAGCTGTGCAGGCAATCTGAGCCCCAGCCTGGGCTGTAGCCCAGATTTCTTTCCCTGTAGACAGCTAAGGCAAGGCGCCTACCCTTCCTGCTGACCCTGAGGAATCCAGTAAATCCTCTGTTCCTCCTCCCATACCCAGAAATCCTTTTTTGTTCCTCTCCATGGCTCAAGTCTTCTGGGAAGAAACAATAACGTGTCCCAAGCTCACATCTTCTGGGGAAAACAATAACATCTCCGGGCAGAAAGGATAAAATGAGAGTGGTTGCCACGCTGAGACACAGAGCCCTGATCCCTCCCTTGACTCATTGCCCTCATCAGAAGGGCTGCACATCATGCGGGAACCATGCTTGTCCTCACCTGGAAAGGGGCAGGAGGTTGTGCAGGTGAAGTCCAGGGAATGAGAACCCAGGAGGAAGAGCCCCCAGCCCTAGAAAGCAGGAGAGAGTGGGAAATCTGTGGAAGTGCTGGGGGTGTCCTGTTTGAGGTACAGCCTTTCACACTGGACAATCCATGATGACAGAGATGTGTCCAACCCCGTCGCTTACCTGTGCAGAGCGGGCAGGTGTGTTCAGCCCAAACCTGTGCCTAAAGATCAGTCTTCCCAGCAGAGGTGGAGCAGGGTCCAGAGAGGTCACAGAACCTCCATGGAATCATAGAGTGGCCTGGGCTGGGAGGAACCTTGAAGATCACCTAGTTCCAAACCCCTGCTGTGAGCAGGGACACCTTCCACTAGACCAGGTTGCTCAGAGCTCCCTCCAACCTGGCCTTGGACACTTCCAGGGGTGGGGCAACACTGGAAGCCTTCACTGGAAACATTTAATATTTAACTGCACCAAGCCCTGGCAATCTTCTCTAACTCCAAATCTGTGCTCCTTTGAACATGGGGGTTGGATGAAAAACCTTTGGAGGTCCTTCCCCCCAAAGTGCTCTGTGGTTCTAAGGTGCAAACAGCAAGATTTCTTCATTCAGCTCTCAGTTTGCCACTGACTCAGTGGCAAATGCCCTGAGCATCATGGGGTCATTTTTAGCTCTTCCCCACAAGTTGGGGACAGTGGTCCCTCCACACCTCGCTGTGTCACTCGTGTTTGGGAGAACCATACAAGTCCTGGGGTTGGAGAGTGCCATCAGTTCACAAAGATTTAATTTATTGCATCAGTGTCATTACGTAGCTCACGGTTGTTGTATGAGCAATAGAAGTTTTGAGCTCTTTTTTTCAGCTGAAATGACATAGTTAGACATGCACCTCTGTGACAAGCTCTTGAACCACTGTGCCACAGCTCCCTACATCTTCTGACTCTTTCTATCCTCCCAAATTTCACATTGCCCCTGCTGAAGCCAGGGCAACTAGGTCAGGGATAATTTAGATTTAAGGACAGGCACCAAAATATAAAAATGCTGATAAATCCCAGGGGCCTTGCAGATTTTGGCAGGAGCAAAATGATTCCATTGACATTTCGGATGGAAAACGGTATCCTTTCTTTGTCACTTGCAAGATTTATGGCTTGCAAACAATGCTGAATCCATCAAGAAGCAGGAACTGTCCTGATGACTGAACTGCTCAGGGTTGCACTATAAATAACACATGTGTGGACCACAGCTTACAAAGAGACAAAAACCACAGGCACCCAGCTGAGGCTGAGTCTTTGGAGCCGACCCATGAGGCTGAAGCTCCTTGGCCTGAGCCCATGGCAGACAGTGCTCCAGGAAATGCTGTGTCACAGCTTCACCCTGCAGTCCCACAAAATTGGCTGCAAGACATCCCTCCCTCCTCTGCCATCAAGCTACATTAAATTTTTTACCCCATTAAGCCCCAGTGCCCAGAGTCCTCAGTCTCAGATTTTTTTTTTTTTTTTTTTCCTGGTGGGAGATGAGCCCATGCCTTGATCTACAGATGTCCAAGGATTCGGTGATCTGATCCTGCAGCACTGTGTGGATCAGCTTCCTCCTTGATTAGATGGGTCTGGTACATTTTGCCTGTGTAGCCAGCATTGCTGGCACTGCCCTGTTACCTGGCAGAGAGGGAAAATACCCGGCTGAAACACCGTGAGGTGTTCTACATATGAAAATGTTCAGGAAAATTTCCAAGATGGAAATGCTTCCACTCCTCCAGCCCTGGGAAAAATCCATCCTAAGTCCAACATGGAAGTCTTTCACCCAAAGATGACCAAGCTAGTTCCAAGTTTGGAGGGGAGACTCAGGAGAGAGCTTATCCCCCTCTACACCTCCCTGACAGGAGGCTGTGGCCAGGTGGGGGTTGGCCTCTTCTCCCAGGCAACCAGCGACAAGACAAGAGGAAATGGCCTCAAGTTGCACCAGGGGAGGTTTAGGTTGGAAATCACGGATAATTTTTTCACTGGAAAGATGGTCAGGCATTGAGATGGGCTGCCCAGGGAAGTGGTGGAGTCACCATCCCTGGAGGTGTTCAAAAAATGACCAGATGTGGCACTCAGTGCCATGGACTCGACAAGGAGGTGACAGCTCAAAGGTTGGACCAGATGATCTCAGAGGTCTTTTCCAATCTTAATGTGATCCAGTAAAGTCCAGGCTTTGATGAATAGAGCAGAACACGTTGCTGCAGATCCGTCTCTGCTCCTATGCCTCGTCATAAAAGGTTCTGTCACACAGTATGTGGCTTGGGTTTGCTCTCAGATCTCCCACCCTGCTCCAGGTGACAAAGGCACAGCTACAGGAACTTTGCAGGGAGTGCTGCTGGGGTGACCGGGCTGCACATGGGAACAGCCTTCGCCCTCCACCTCTGGGCCCTGACTTTTACTGAAATGGGTGTGGTGAGAACACACTAATGACCATATGTTCCCTTCCAGTACGACCATCTGGATGCAGACTGGCTGGGGATGCCCCCGCTGCCCTCCCCTCGCTGCCTCTTTGGCCTGGGAGAGGCAGAAAACTCAATTTTTGTGGTTGGAGGGAAGGAACTGAAGGAGGGAGAGAAGACCCTGGATTCGGTCCTGTGCTACGACCGGCTGTGAGTGCTCAGTGCGAGAGTGGGGCGGGAGGGGGGTTAGAGGGGAAGGTGGAGCAGCTGCCATGCAAAGTGACTGCAGCTCTCCAGGGGTCAGAAGGTTTGGGAGAAGGGTTTGAACTCTGTATCTGGATGCTGGGACTGTCTCGAGCTCTGCCCTGGGGCTCTGAGCTGCCTCACTCCAGCTGCTCCGTTTATTGAGCCTCCTGGAGATGGAAGCCTTTATGGGGATATTTCATTATCCGGGGCTGATATCAGTAGGTGTTCATGTGAGACGTGTACAGAGGAGTTTTTCCTTCTGCTAAACCTTCTGCTCTTGCCCACTGATTAAATGTTCAGCGACATTCACTGTGGTCTCACCAAAAGAGGTTTGAACAGAAAAGCTTGTTTTTAAAATTTTCAGATGTGTCACAGAATGGCTCATCCTGATTGATATCAGGCTTAATATCCGATTATTTTTGGACAATGGGCTCTGACCCATGCTAGCTCATGAGCTTTATTAAACGGCACCATCCTGTTCTCCTCTCAGGAGACAGAAACTTCCAAAGCCTGCTGCTCTCTGCCCCAAAGAGACAGAGCAGCAGGCACCAGCAAGCCTTTGCTTGGTCTATATTTAGATGTGTGTGCTTCCAAGTCTGTTTTATAGGCAGAGATTTGAAACCAGTTCCATTCCCACAGAACAGGGCATTTAGCTGCCCCTGCAGACTCTGGGAAAGAATTTGTCTGCCCCGCTAAGTGCCTGGGGGTTGGTTTGAGTGTCAATTTGCAGCTGGTAGAGATGTGATCAGCACCACTTTGTCTCTGGTTTTATTTGGTTGACATTATTCTGACTGACAGTGGCTGAACACGAGCCAGCTGTGTGCCCAGGTGGCCAAGAAGGCTGGTGGCATCCTGGATGTATCAGCAGGACTGTGGCCAGCAGGACCAGGGAAATGTTTCCTCCTTTGTGCTGGGCACTGGTGAGGCTGCACCTCAAATCCTGCGTCCAGTTTTGGGCCCCTCATGACAAGAAGGACATTGAGGGGCTGGAGGGAACCCAGGGAAGGGAACAGAGCTGGGGAAGGGTCTGGAGCACCAGGAGCAGCTGAAGGAGCTTTTCTCAGCCTGGAGGGGATGAGAAAACAAGAGGACAAGGGGATGTTATTGCTCCTTACACCTACCTGAAGACCAAGAGTAGGGGTACTCAAGAAAATAATGGCTATGAGCACAAATATTCAGCATATTTTGTTGTCACCCCGTATTTAGGGTAACAAAATTTACTGGCTGAGCCTGTCTCACTGCAGACCTTGTGTTTTTGAGATTGAGTCCAACCCTGTGCTCCCCTCTAGGACTGGGAAATGCCATGCCCTCTAAGCGTCACCCAGCAAGCTACAAATCCTTTTGCTTCCCATCTTTCTCTGAGCCAGGTCCTTCAAGTGGGGTGAGGCCGATCCCCTTCCCTACGCAGTCTATGGCCACGCAGTGGTATCGCACAAGGACCTTGTCTACGTCATCGGGGGCAAAGGAAGTGACAAGTAAGTCAAAAAGCAAGAGAAAATCAAGGAGTCCATCCCCCCAGCCAGCGGGAGTGCAGAGTCGGTACCTCCCCAGCCTGGTTTCAGGAGGGCTGGGTGGGATGTGAGATGTGGATCCTTCCCTCTCAGCTCGCCTTTGTGCCTGCAGCCCTTTCCAAAACTTTAGGAGGGCAACAGGAACATCAGGAAGGCGGCAGTGTCCTTACAGGAGAGAGAATGTATTGCCTCATCCCTGGTGGCATGCTGGATGGGGCTTTGAGGAAAACTGATCTAGTGGAAGGTGGCCTGGCCCATGGGGGTTGGAATGAGATGATCTTTAAAGGTCCTGCCAAATCAAACCACTCTGTGTTCACAAAAAGTAAATGTCACACAGACTGGGAGAGGCACTGAAGAGCAGGAAGCCCCTTTACTTTTAGGGTCTCCTGTCATGGACTTGTGGAGCAGCTTGGTCACAATAGCCAAATCCAGACGTGTATTTACAACAGGAGGGANGAGGGAAAAACCTCATCCACCCTGACCCCACCCTGCCCTCCTGCAGGAGATGGGCTCAGCAGGAAAAGCCTCCCAGGAGCATCACAGTGGCTGCCTTGCAGGGCACAAATGTGAGTGCTTGCAGAGCAAACACTCCACGATCCAGCGAGGATTGGGCCTGCTGGGAAGGGTTATGGTCTGAAGCTGTGAACGTGCACACATTCACACCTCACACTGCCCGCCTGGCGACAGGGACGTCACTGAGGATATTTTGCAGCATCGCAGTGAATCTGGAGCACTAAAACAATGGCTGTGAGAGGTCCTCAGAGGCTGCTGGCTGCATGGACCCGCATCCAGGTGTGTGAGCACAAAGCTGAGCTTTCAGGGCTCCTATCCAAAGTGGGCACAGCAGGAGGGGATGTGTTACACACACAAATGGTGACTCCAGGCATGGACATCCTTGGGTACACACCCAACAAAGGGTGTGCTCCTCCACTCGTGCTGATGTGGAGGAGCAAAATCCTCTCTAGAGACCCCACCTTCTTCCCAGCTCACACCTCCAAACCCCTGCAGTGCAAAACCACCCCTTGGCAGGCAATCAAGACTCCTTTTCCCTCTTATTTCTCTCCAGGAAGTGCCTGAAGAAGATGTGTGTCTACAACCCAGCCAAGTTTGAGTGGAAGGAGATGGCTCCCATGAAAACCGCCCGCTCCTTGTTCGGAGCCACCGTGCACAAGGACAAAATCTACGTGGCAGCCGGTGTGACCGACTCTGGTTTGACCAACTCGGTGGAGGTCTATGACATTGCCACCAACAAGTACGTGCTGAGCTGTGGTTACGCAAGGAGTAGGTGCAGATGTACATTCAGCAACTTCCAGCCATTCCGGAGCTTGTTTGTGACTCCCGATGTCAGTTCCTCCAGTTTATATGCCCATGGCAGGGGAGTTGGAACTGGATCATCTTTGAAGTCCCTTTCAACCCAAGCCATTCTAGGGTTCTTTGGTTCCTCAGAGAGCTGGATCACCAATGTCACCGTGGTTGGGCTGTGGATCATCTCAGGGCTTATCCTCAAGGTGGTTTCACCAGCTGGTGCCATCCTTGGGTTCCCTGAGACCTTCACCCAACACAATTAACCCTCTGATTTTGGGTGGCTTTTGCAGCTGCAGTCCCAGCACTGGGACATACTGGTCCATGTACTTAAAGCAAAACAAAGTTGAACAGTGATGATGGAAACAGCTGTCCCCAAAACCAGCCAGGGTATGGTCCCATCCCACCTAGTGAATCTGTGAATCTGTCACTAGTGAGCTCAGTTGCTGAAATGTCATTCGAGGCCGTCCTCGAGGGGGTGGCCAGGGTGCTCTAACTTGTCCCCTCTTTCGACTTGGCAGGTGGGACACCTTCACTGAGTTCCCTCAGGAGCGCAGCTCCGTCAGCCTGGTCAGCCTGTCTGGGGTGCTCTACCTGCTCGGGGGGTTCGCCACGGTGGAGACGGAGTCGGGAGAGCTGGTGCCAACGGAGCTGAATGATGTTTGGAGGTGACAACCTTCCCCAGAGCTGTCCAAGGGAGCATGGGAGGGATGATAGTGATGAAATAGATAATATCTGTCTTTTTTAATGCTGTCAGTGTGAGATAGCTGTTGTCACCCCAGCACGAGGCTGCAGGCTCAGCACAGGGTCTCTGGGTGGAAAGTTTGCCCTGTGCTCTGCTGGAGGGCACGTTAGTGCTTCAGTGATCTCTCCCAGCCTCAAACAGCAACAGAGCAGGGAAAACCTGCTCCTTTGGCTTTGTTGTGCATTGACATTTTGCCAGGAGCTGGTTCCAGCCTCTGCTTTGGTGTGGAGCAGCATCTGTGCGAGGCTTCCTCTCCCTGGGAACAGCCACTGCTCGGGCTGGGAAGCAGATAGGCTTGGTTGGGAAGCAGAGGGTCTGGGCTGGGAAGCAGATAGGCTTACATGTGAGAGGAGTGGGCAGAAAGCACTTTGTGACAGCTGCTAATGCAGTGTTGGCTGCTCCTGTCCCTCACGTCGGTGCTCTGGCACCCTCAGGAGGATCCTGCTGTCCTTCACCGTGGATGTCCCACCTTGGTGCCATCACCCCATTTCCCAGAGGAAAAATATCCCCTCCCCTGCAAGACCATGTAGTGATATCCATGTCCCCCAAACCAGAGCACGCCAGGGCTGAAAGTCCCTGTGCAGCTCCCATGGATTCTCATGGCCAAATAACTCCTGTGGGACATCACACCGGGGCTCCCACCACTATGGAGAGCAGCTGGAAGGAGGGAGAGACATCCATTCCTCACCATTAACTGCCTGCCTGCCTCTCCCCAGGTATGATGAGGAGCAGAAGAAGTGGGAAGGGGTCCTCCGGGAAATCCAGTACGCCTCCGGTGCCACATTCCTTCCCGTGCGCCTCAACGTTCTGCGCCTAACGAAGATGTAGTGATTGGTCTTCTTTCCACAGGGGGCGGGGGCAAGGAGGGAGAAGGGCAGATGGGGAGATGCTTATCAGAGATGTGGCATCTGGACACTGTGCAGGACATTGCATCTGTGATTGGCACTTTTTTGTTTAAGTGAGAAAGAGGAGAGAGTGTCTGGAAAAACCTCTGGAAAGTTGAAGGTGCTCACAAGGTAATTGGAGAGGGGATCTAGAGCCTGCAAGGAGCTGGGGAAGACTGAGAAGCATGGAAAAATTAGTTTTTCCAGTCTCAGGAGACAGGACAAATAGATCGTACATTTTTTCACTTCTTTCTCCATGTTTTTCCCCATCTTTTCAGCTGCTGTTGGACCTCCCCAGCAAACAGGGGAGGCAGAAAGTGGGGACTAAGCTGACATTCCCCAGGGAAAGGGGTCTACAAAGTATTTCTTCACGTAAAGTGTCTGTGACCATGGTGTTCCGTGGAGAGGAGAAGGAAGGGTCAAAGTCAAGTGGTACAGGAGAGACCTGATAAAATTTGATGAGTTCCTGAGAGAAGAGGGTTGTTGGGATGAGACAGTTAAAGAAAAGATCATGTGAGCAGCAGAAGTGCTTTGGAAATTGTAATGAAATGCAAATAATCTTAGTTCTTTGCCTCCACCTTGACTTTGGAGTGATGAGAGGCCGGGAGCTGAGTCTCAGGAGGGGAGGAGTCGTGCAAGTAGTAGGGTAGGAAAGAAGGAGAGATGGACAGGGGAGGCCATGTGTGCTCATCTCCAGCCTTTTGGGCTCCTCATCTTCAATCACAGGTCACAATGTCCTCACCTATGGATGGAAAAAAAGTTGTTTTTTAGGGAAAGGTTTTATATTTTTGCTGTTTCTCTTATTTTTAATGTTCAGTTGTTTTTTTTTTTTTAAGAGTATTTTACTTTGCTAAGGAGATCTCAGATGTGTTTGGCTCAAAGAGAGCTTCTGACTGAGGAAAAATGAGTATTTATTTTAAAGTTGTCAATAATGAGGTTTTGATAGAAACACAACTGTACTGGCAGCAGGACAAAGATCTGTTAGAGCAAAAATCTCCTGATGCCCACACCATCTGAGCAGTGGTTTATTTAAAAATAAATGTGGTTGTTCCAAAGGAAATCCCCTGTGTTTGTATGTTGATGGAGCTGAAACTGTTCCTTCACAGCAACCAAAGACAAGGACCAAGCACAAGTTGTGATGGACACACAGAGCAAAACAGCCTCAGCTGTTTATTCTGATTTTCTCCCATTTGAGAGCTGACATTTTTGCATTCATATCCTTACGGCTCTTCTCCATGGATACCACAACGAGGAGTTTACCCAGGACTAGAAGGAAGCTGGATGCCTACAGTGACAAGATGAGAGGAAACAGCCTCAGGTTGTGTCAGAGGAGGTTTAGATTGGATATTAGGATGAATTCTTTCACAAAAAGGGTTGTAGAGCATTGGAAGAGGCAGTGGAGTTCCAGGGATGGAGTCACCACCACTGGAAGTGTTCAAAAAACATGTTGATGTGGCACTTAGGGATGTGGTTTAGTGGAGAACATGGTGGTGGTGCTGGGTTGGTGGTTGGACTCGATGAGATTAAAGGTCTTTTCCAACTTTAACAATTCTATGATTCTGTGATGTCATAGTACCATTAACAGGGGTGATAATAATAATTTTTTAAAAGAGCAAATACGAACCTTGCAAAATAACTGCCTCAAAGTGGTATGAAAATTCTGGTATCACAAATCATACCTGGCTGATGCATCTAGATCAAAGTGCAGTTGTGGAGGAACTAAAACATGTTTGGAAGGAAAAAGAATTCAGGCGGAGTAAAGGAACCAGAGTCCTGTCCTGGTTTCATTTGAAGGATTTAAAAAGTTGCAGGATAAGCTGCTTAGAGGACAATCACAGCAGAACAGTAATGAAATATTTTCAGAAGAAAAAGAAATCCAAGGTGACTGGTTGTCACAAAGTAGCTTAAAAAAAAAAGGAAAAAAAATCTTTGAAACAATCAAATGTGTGAAAAATGCACTGAAAAGAAATAAACACCTTCTGCCCAGTTCTGCAGAAATTCGTGTAGACAATTCCCAAGTTAATTAAAGATGAATCTTCCCAATAGCTTCTGGCAGAGAAGAAAAAAAGAAAAATTAAGAAATTTTTTTTTAAATAATCCCTGCATAGAATAACCGTTTTAAGAAGTCATTTATTGCAGGGTCAGGATCCCACCTCCTGCCTCCAACAACACCATCCCTGGAAGTGTTCAAGGAGTGAGTGGAAGTTGCACTCAATGCTCTGGTCTGGTTGACACGGTGGTGATTGGCCAAAGGTCGACTCAATGATCTCGGAGGTATTTTCCAGCCTTAATGATTCTGTGATTCCATGACCTTTGCTTCAGCTCTTCTTGCTGAATGCAGGCTGGAAAGTTGTTGACGTTCCTAAGAGAGAGTTAATCCCCATTCACTTCCTGCCACATTTCTTGGCTCTCCTGGAGGAATTCTGTGCTTTTTGAAGCCAACAGGAGAATGCTGCTGACCTTCCGTGAGTTGTTGTGATATGGTCCCTGATACAGGCTCAAGAAGTTTCACATAAACTGGAGTTTGGTGCTCCCACGTGGTTCACATCCATTATAAAGCTGTGGAGATGCCACCACTGGCACATGGCAGGAAACCATAAAGGGAAAAATAGCTGTTTTGTAAAAAGACCCAGAAGACCTTGAAATATCCCATTGCTTGAGCAACAGGAGCCAAATCTCAGCACGTTGGTCTGCGGAAGGCAGCAAAGTTGGACATCACCAAGTGAAAGCCTGGCCTGGGGGTGTTCTTCCACCTCTCCAAGAAGCTGCGTCAGTCCAAAGGCCATCACAGATAAGAAATGCCATCAGGAATGCTCAGAGAGGCATCGCTCCTCACTGCTGCCTGGTGTTTTCCTGGCTCAGATGCAACAGCTCTGGTGGCACAGGTCCCCCTACGGCAGTGGCAAAGACTATATCCAAAGGCTGAGGGAAAACCACCTCTTCTTCCATTATCTTCCCAATATCCATGCTGATATTGTTGGTGAGGTTCCCCCTGCTTCATTTTAAACTAATAAAGGCACCGGGGTGCTTTTGGATGTGCTCCTTGGTTTCTCCACTCCCAACAGAGGAGATCGGAGAGCCTCTACTCAGAGTTCACACGAACCTGATAGAGCCAGTAGGACCAGGAGCTCAGTCCTTACCCCAGGGCTGTAAGCACTGAATCCCTTCTTCTATCCACTCATCACCCTTCGCTGAAAAGCTCTTTTTTTGTTGGCCCCCCAACAGCCAAGTTGTCTCACACACACGCACACACCTCCCACCAACCCCAACCCAGAGCCTATACATGCGGAGCAGTGGCAGCAGTCAGCATTCCATAGGAAGCTCATCCTCCCCATCTCTGACTGCTCACACTATTGCCTGAAAAAAACCCTTTTAAAAGAAAAGAAAAGAAAAATGAGGAGGGGGAAAGAAAAAGATAAAGCAAAATCAAGGTAACAAAGAAAGTGGTGGAGCTTTAGGTTTTCTTTTATAAAAGACAAATCGTTTATTGATTCAGTCCTTCCACTTGCAACCTCTTTGGTAACAGTCATAACACTTCCAGACTGGGAGAACGCAGTGGAAAGGCCCAGTTCTGACCTCTCACCAATTTCAGAGCTCAGTGAGCCCCAACGTGCCTTGGTGAGAGGCCAAAAGCAGGTTTCGAAGCATGACCAAGGACCTGGCCTCGAGGGACAACCCAAACCAGCCTCCCTACCGTGACTTGTCGTGCTTGTGGACAGCCCAGAGAGTAGCCCCAGCATGCCCAGGCAGAAGATGGCTTGGGATGGGGATGTCTGACTGGGAGTTGTGCCCTGGGAGGTGGCTTTGATGAACCTCTTGGGACCTCCTGGACACTGGCCAACGGGACCATCGAAGAAGCAAGACTGGCCCGTTCCTGCGGTAGACAATGACTTGCCTCAGTTGGCCCCATGGGGATGGATTAATCCAACCATCTCAGCCTCCCCCTCCTCACACCATCCCAAAGAGAGTAACTGCTGTACTTGGAGTTAAAGATAAACATATATTGATTACACATGGTCATAAAAAAAAGTAATAATAATAATAATAATAATAATACATTTCCTAGAACATTACTTAAGACGCTTCTGAAAAGCATCCAATCTTCCCCTCCCCTCCCCGCCTTCCCTTAATCTATACAGAATAAAGTGCTTCATTTAGTTTGTTCACACTTGTAGAGCCACCAATACACTCTTAACTTGGCATGTTTGGGCAACCAATACTGAATGCCGTAAAATAATACAGAGCCAAACACCAGGCATGAGAAACTAGTTTTGAGGCAAGTGCTTGGGGTTTCATTCATTTCTTTCAGGTTCCATGCTACAGAGGTTGTTCTTATTCATTTTTTTTTCGCCTTATTTTTTTAAATTATTATTTTCTTCCTTTGTAAGTTCTACCCAACTCCCGTCGTGGTTCTGTGTCTCTAGGCAGGGCTGCGTGTGGGGAAGCTCTCGCCGTCCGTGTGAACAAAGGGCATCTGTCCATCTGTCCTTCCCTCCTGACTTCAGGCAAACCAAGAGTCACCTCAGAGGAGTTGTCTAGCAGCGGATGCTCGTCTCTATTGCACTGTCACAGCCATTCCCACCCGTCCATCCATCCATCCATCCATTCGTCACCTTCCCACAGCGCCGGGGTTATGGCTGTGGTCCGAAGGGCCAGCTGTGCCTCATGGATATGTGAGGCGAGCTGGTCTGTGCTACCAGGCTCCTGGGATATATAAACCAAAAATGACCCTCCCCACATGATTCCCTCCCTCCCCAAAGTTCAAATGAAGGGTGGAGTGGGGGGAAAAAAAAATTCCAACCCAGACAGGTCTGGGGTGTAGGTGTGTGGGAAGAGCTGTCAGCTGAACGTTGCGTTGCGGCGTATTCAGGAACTGCGTTATGGAAATCAAGCCCCTCTCCACCCTCGCGGTCTGTCAAAGAAGGGATGTGAGAGATTAAGGTGCAAGAGTTAAAAAAAAAAAAAAAAGAATTTTAAAAAATTTAAAATAAAACAAAAAGCTTGAAAACAACGGACCCAACTCCCCTGCCTTGTCTAACCCCAAGGGGTGCAACAGGGCCAGCTGGGACGGATCCGGGATGGACGAGGCACTGCAGGAGCGACTCGTCTGAGCTCTTAGTACACGAACAAAAACCAGACATGAAGACACACTAGGGCTGAGTCAGGGTGTAGACAAAAGGGCTCGGAGGCCTTGTAGGACTGCTGGGAACTACCCAGGCCTTGGAGAGGGGAGGGAGCAGCAGGGATCTGGTTCTCCAAAGTGCTGTGTGCATGGTCACATCTCGACGTCTCCAAGTGGCTCTACGAGCAGGCTCTCGAAGGGGATCGGACACGGCTGGGATCAGTCACTGGGCTTTCTGCTGGGCTTCCAGCCTCAAGGAAGTGCTCTCATCTCACAGAGATGTCCGAGGGGGGCAGGTCCTCACTGGGAGAGGATGAACCGGGATAGGAACAGGGAAAGCCACCTCCAGGTGGGTGGAACAAGGGAGCACATGTTGGCGTGGGTGTTTACATGGGAGGAAAGTCTATCAGCTGATGGGCTCCATCACAGAAGACCATAAAAGCAAGGTGAGCCCTCCTTGGGACACAGAGCTCCCATCCTGTCTCAAGGCTGAGCATGAGGGGAAAGAAGCACAAGGAAGCCCAAGGGGATGGGATCTGGAAGGCAGCAGAGGAGGAGACAGCATGGACCAGTCCAACACCTCCATGGGTATCACCAAATGCTTCTGTAAAGCAATCTTCTTCCAGTATGGGTCATGGTCCCTTCAGACAGCCAGTGGCCCCAAGAGCACTCATCCCTCACAGGTGTGTGTTTGACAAGGTTTTGCACCATCCCAACGAGCCCCAGGGTCGTGGAGGGGGATAGCAGAGAAGCCTTTGGAACCCACCTGAGAAGGTCAATATGGCGAGGCAGCTCCACCATAGCAACCTCCTTTTGCTTGGAGCAGATGGAGATGGGGGTGAGCTCACTGGTACTGAAAGAGGTGCTGGGGATCCACAGGATCCCAGCCAACACGAAGATGAAAAGGAATTTGTGGCTCCAAAATGCTAACATCAGTCAGCTTTCCCAAGATGCCAGGCATGGGGGGCACCACTCAGCAGGAGGTGACACCAGTCACCTCAAAGAGCACTCAGGAGAGCAGCAGATGCTCCCCTGTCCTGTCCCCGTCAGGCTCCTGCACATCCCCAGTCAGCAAAGCCCCTGAGCATATGGCTGAATCTTCCCATCTCTGCAGGGACAGCCTCAATGCTGCCCAAGTGCTTTGCTGATTTGGTCCAGGAGATGGAACGCCAAGACTTTTCGCAGAGCCAGACCTGGCTGCCTGTTCCCAGCACTCTGCTGTCACCCAGCACAAGCTGCATACGAGAAAGGGCTCCTGCAGCCCACTCAGCGACCTCTCTCCTTCTTGCCTACCAGCAGTGCTGCTCACCGCCTCCTCCATGACCTAACCCGTGTCCATAGGTGACCTCAACGTCAGCTTTAGGAGCACGGCATCAGCTGCAACAGCCCCCCACCTCTTGCCAGCCCTTCTCTGCCCATGCTGGGTGCTCTCTGACTCCAAAGGGGACATTTCCCCAGGCGGAGACCACATACAGCCATGGTCAGTCCAACGCATGACACCCTGGGGCAGAGCACAGCAGCGAGAGACCCTGCTGGGACCTCAGTGCCCAACAAAAAGGGGACAGCAAAGCCTTCCTCTTTTCCTCCTCCTCAGCACGAAGCCAGCCATATTATTTGCAAGTAAAACCAAAGACCAGCTCGACTTCAGCATCTTCAACAAGCACTAAGCAACGCCACAGGGCATCACCAAAACAAGCACAGCCCTCACTGGTCCCCTCTGGTCCCCCCAGACCAGGACAGGGCAATGGATGCCAGCACCACAAGGAGAGGTGAAGCTTGGGAGAGCAACACAGGCAACAAACCGGAGACTGGGACTTCATCATCCCCAGGCTGAGCACAGTCTTGCTTTAGCTCTGAACCTTGCAATGGGACCGACCTGGAGCTCACCCGTCACTCAGGGGTTTATTCAGATTGTTAAGGCACTATTCTGGGCCGATTCTGCCGAGAAACAGAAGCGTCCTGCTCCTCTGTCCCAGGCTACCCTCCTGCTGGTCTCAAAGCTATCTGAGCTCTCCCAGGAACTGCTCCTCAACTCCGGAGCATCCCCAGGAGCCCAGCTCCTGCTGGGATTAGCAGAAAGGGCACACCAGAACCCAGCTCCCTTAGGGCACCCCAAAACTGAACCGACAGCGAGCTGTAGATGCCCCGAGATGCAAGGCGGGTGTTTGTGCTTTTGCCTGTGGAGGAGGAAAACCTGCTGTAGGGAAGGAAGACGTGTCAAGGGCTGCTAACGAGAGCATGCTAATGGCTTCCTGATAGGGACATCTGCTCACTCGCCACGGGCCACTGGGGCTGGCAGTAGTGGGCTCCTCTGTGGTGCCCACCTCTCAACCCCGTGGGTGAAGAGCCTGCCTTGAAAGACCAGCTTTACAGTACAGGGATTCAAGCACCACTAACTAGAATTCGGCTTAGAAATATTGATGCACCGGCCAGCAAGCTCGAGCTCGGATATCCTGCTCCTCCCAGCCCCACCAGCATCCCAGGAGGAAGATGAAGCTGGCGTGTGGGAAGATGAAATGGAGAGTGACACCTTTTACCTACACCCTTACAGACGGATGGCAGTTTCCCCCCAGCACTCATGTTCCTCGGGGGAACTTCCTCCTGCTCCCCCTCTCTGTGGAGAATGACAGGTGAGAAAAAGGAATAAAAACCCAAAACGACCCCAAAACGAGGAGGAAGGGGGCTAGAGAGCAAGCAAAGCCTTGGCTCCCCGGGGGAAAGGCGTTCCCGAAGGGCAGAGCAGTCCGTGCGGGCGCGTGGCCGGGGTGGGGGGCACCTAATTGTTGTTTGAATTTATCCTCCCCGCAGGAAACAGGGGAGGGGGTGGTGGTAGGTGAGGAGGAGGAGGGAGGGTCTGTGGAAGAGGATGGAGGAGCGGCAGGGGCAGTGGGGAGACGCCGGGGCCAGGGGGCAGCGGAGCCGGGCTGGTGGCGGGTTGGGGGACGGCCGTGTCCGAAGCCAAGGGGTTGCTGACGCGGAAACATTTCTCCTTGTGGGCTTTGAGCATGTTGGAGAAGCGGAAGCGCTGGCCGCAGACGTCGCAGGGGTACGGCTTCTCCCCGGTGTGGGTCCGGCGGTGCCGCTTCATGTTGGGGCGGCTGGTGAAGCTCTTCCCGCAGATCTCACAGATGTAGGGCTTCTCGCCTGAGGGTGGGAGAAGAGGGATGAGAAGCTGCTGGTTAGGCCAGGTGTCAGAGACTGGAAAGATTTGATGTTTTGAGACATTTTGGGGTGTATGTGTGCGGGGGAAGGGCAGGTTGGGCCCTGATGAGGCGGTGACCGGCCCCACACACCCCAACCACAGAGCCTGTATCCCAGCCTGGCAGTGTCTGCCAGTCATGGCACACTGGAGGCAATGCTCCACTCTCCCCTAATCCACCTCGTGAGTGGGCAAATGACCAGAAGTCCCACCTGGGAGAAGGGTCCTTGAGGATCAAGGGGTATTTAAGGCCAAACACCAGGCCATCACTTTCATCTAGACCCTACATTTGTCTTGGAAGTTCTGTCTGAACACCGCAGGAACCCAGGAGTTGGTAGCCATATGTGAGCTTTTCTATATCTTTTTAGTCTCTCTCTTCTCCTTCTAATTCCCTCTCCTTGGAATATTTTTAATTACTTAACATCGAATTGGTTTAACGTTTGCTAAGTTGAATGGGCCAAGTCAATGCTGTGAGAAGAGTTTTATGTTGGTTGAATGCTGTACTAAGCCTTTTGCCAAAGTTCCCTGATTTTTCTAAATTTTGCCAGCAAACCTTGTGTTGTTTTGATCTCTTTAGAACATCCTGTTGGTATTTCTCCCATGTGTCCAGCTCGGAGATCATGAACCATTGTAAGGCCTTCCAGAAGTCTCATCAAGCGAGCTGATTGGGGCCTTACCAACGCCCCCCAAAACCTCATCCTTCCACCCACCCAAAGATGTTACCCCCATCTCAATGCTCTTTCCGTGGGAGAGCCTGACTGAGGGGATTTGGGGCCAGGCAAGGGGGGTCTCACCTGTGTGCGTCTTCATGTGCTCATCAAAGTACTGCTTCATGTTGAAGTCCTTGCCACACCACTGGCACATGAACTGCTTGTGGCCGATGTGGATGCTCATGTGGGAGCGCAGCTGGTACTTGTACTGGAAGCGCTCGTTGCAGTTCTGCGGGGGCGATGAGTTGTTGGTGAGCACCCAAAATATCCCCACATTCCCCTCAAATCATCAGCAGTGAAGAAACCCCTTTTTTCCCCCCAAAAAATGGCTTTTTGGGACATACTCAGCCAGATTTGCAGGCTGGATGGGCTTGGGTGGGATGCAAAGTCCAGGCACTGAGGGACAGATCCTTGCATTGGACAAGTTTCATCATAAAGTTGGTGGGACTCTCAAAGCAGGAGGGGATGCCAAGTTTGGAAAAGCGTGGGATCATCCCTACGGCTGCACTGGCACAAAGCACAGTGGAAGCCCCAAGAAGTGGAAAATCTTTCCCCAGATCAGCGTTTTTGCCCTCATTTGAGAGGCTGAGGGGTGGGGCGACAGCCAGGACCTTACCTCGCATTTGAAAGGCTTTTCCCCGGAGTGCTGGAGCGAGTGGACCTTGAGGGACATGCTGCGCTTGAAGGACTTCCCGCAGGTCTCGCAGGTGAAGGGCATGTCCTTGGTGTGTGCTGGTGGGGACAGGGGCAGGGTCAGGCGTCCTCCACACACCTCCACCATCCATCTCCCCACACCCCTGCTGTGGCTCCCAGTGCCCAACCCCAGCACACCCAAAGCATCTCTGGAAGATATACGGCAGCAACATTGCAAGCACTTCCCTGCCAAACCCTCATTCTTCTGGATCTCTTTGGTGGCTCCAAGGCCCAGGGACCCACTGTTGCCATGTGCAATTTGCTTTTCAAAGCCCAGCACTGGTGTGGTCTGGTCCTCTTTTACACTGGTTACACTTCAAACCTTCCTTTGATCACCTCTGAATAATAAAATAAATGGGATTCCCCAGCACCACGTCAAAACCCAGCACTGAGCAGACATGCGTTCAGCATTGAGCATCAGGCCAAATTTAAACATGATGATGTGAGAAAGCTCACCCAAGAGCAGGCCCAGCCCTGAACACCCAACATGACAGCAACAGAAAACACCTTTCATTGCCAAACTGATGGATCAACAACCCAAACAAGATCTCCCCGTGCCACTGATGCCTCCCACACTCACCAACCATGTGTTTGCGCACGTGGGCCATGGTGTAGAACTTCTTCTCGCAGATCTCGCAGGAGAACTTCTTCTCTGCATAGCCATGGACGATCTTGTTGTGCTCGTGGAGAGACCAGAGCTTCTTGAACCCTTTCCCGCACGTCACGCACTGCAAGCAGACAGGACATGGTCAGGGAAGCAAGGGAAGCAGCTTTGTCCATGGGAAGGACCTCTGTGAAAGCTACAGCTGATATCAAAAATCATAACAACCAGCAAGTCTGATACAGACTTTGTCACTTCAAAACCTCCAAACTTCAAATTTCTATCCATGGGATGAGCAAGGGACAATGACCTTCCTGGGAAGGATGTGGCATCTCCAACAAAGGCTGTATCAGGTCTTGCAGAAGCAACACCCCATGCACCAAGGCCCTGTTCCCAACTGGGAATTTGATTTCTCAACGAAGATGTTACGCAAAATAATCCCAACCCTCTGTGCATTGGAAAGTTGCAAAAAATATAAAAAGAAGGGGAATCCCAAATCAGGGCAGAACAACTCCTGTCTACAGCAGATATTATGGATACTTCACCACTAAATTGGTTTTCCAAATGGATCTACAATTCTGGTATATCCAAATAGACCAAAATGGACCCAAACCACCAGTCCATCAGCACAAGGAGAACAACATGACATACAAAGTTTTCCCCAAAAAGTTATGGTAGAGAATCACTTCAGCTCCAACAAGTTCTGTGTTCCTCTGGAAGTTCCCAGGAAAAGCTCCAGCTTCTGTGTGAGACCTGTTTGAGGCATGTGAGACCAGTTCTCTGCCCAGGGAAACACAGGAGAGAAATGTCCACAAAGGAAACCACTGCCAGAAGCCAAGGGTCAGCTCCTTCCCCTTAATCTTTCCATGACTCACATTCCTCTTGGTCAACAGGGATAAAAACATCCCTTCTCTCCTTGCAGATTTGTTGAGAAAATCATGCCTTGAAGGTATCTTGCAACAGCATGGCTGAGTGGTGCTGGTGAACCCAGGGAAGGATTCCTTCACTTCTCCCCCTTCCCAAAGGAACAGATGCTCCTTGGTGGGCTTCAACCAAATTTTGCTCTGATACTGTGGAAAATACACCATTATGCTGTGCAGTCACAGTATTTTTCCATATATATTTATATTTAGGTATCCCAAAGGAAAAATTAGGGTCACAGAGCCATTCCCAAGCCTCATCAGCTTTGTCTTGTCATGCTCAAATATCAACATGAGTAGTCTTCTGAGTCCCACTGTTCCCAAGTGTGTATTTCCACGGATCAGAACAGCTTTATCTCTGTTTTAAGGGTTATTTCAGGGCTAATTCAGGACTAGAGCCTGATATCAAAGACACATCAATATCCATTTTCTCCACTTAAAATGAAAGAGGCTGCAGGGGAATTTCAAAATGAAAGATAGAGGGAAAGCAGCAGAGGTAGGGAAACCCCCAGGGCTGGGACCAAACACCCTGGAGAGCCGAGTTCTGTGTCCTCAGTTACTGCTGAAAATCCTCACTCAAAAACGTGGAAGTAATGTCCAAATGAGGAGAAAAAAAAGAGGATATAAATTCTTGCAGGTTATAAGGAAAACCATACTGAAGCTGGCCAAAAAGAGAGTTTGAGGGACAGCTCAATAAAGCAAAGTATGAATCACTTTTCAGGTGGCGGAGTAAGATTTGCACATTCTGGAAATGGGGAAGGCACACAGGGAGCAGGATGGTGCTTAAAACCTAAAGCTTTATGGATGAAATTTGGGGACAAAACAGGGAAAGAAAGCAGCAAACCCAGCTGGGATAAGATGGATGGTCCCTCCATGGATCTGATTAAAGCCCAAGAAACAAAAACTGTTTATTGTAGGTGCAGAGCTGAAAAAATTCCTTTTCCATACAGGCATAATTCCATGGTATGTTGATAGTAATTAAATATTATCAGAGCAAATGGAGTGGATTTGGCTATTTGTAAAATTAAAAATGCTCAATTAAGTGGGAGACAATGATCCCTTTTTCTGCAGAAGGAGGTCACTGCACGGGCAGTTGTGGTTCATCCTATTCCAAAATGGTCTGGAAAAGGGATAAAAAGGAGGGGGGAAAAAAAGAAGCAATGAGGTGACAGCTCCGTGTTATCCACCCGGAAAGCAGATAGAGCTGAAGAAACATTCTGGGAAAACTCCTTTTTAACTGCCCAGGTTTTATGTCAGGCTCTGAAACAGCCACCACCACACAGGAGACACACTCATCCATTCTGGGAAAAAGCATCCAAAAAAGCAACTTCAGTGCTGTGAATTTGTCAGGAAGATGCACCAAAGGGTCAGTGACTGCTTCACCTATGAGCCAAGACTGTTTCTGCCTCCACGTTCCCTGCTCGCCAAGATCTGCCTCATTCCCTATTTCATTTGGGATGCCATTGGCGAAGGGCTCCAGTAGCACTTGGGTTGTGTTATCTTCGTCCAGGAGAGCCGTGAGATCATTTAAAATCTGGTCACTGGTGGAAAGGGTGATGGGTGAAGCTCTCCAAAAATTGGTATATTTTTAATTATTAGCAGTAGCATGCTGTAAAACAGCTCATCAGGAATTAGGAGATGGGAATTTGGAGGGATCTTCAGGAACACATATTTGCTGCTCTGATTGGGTGCCTCCCTATCCCCCCAAAACTGCGTGGGTTGAACGGAGTCAATTTGGCAACACAGGATCTCATTAGCACAGGGGAAGGACACACCAAGCCCGAGCCACGCAAAGATGTCAAAAGCACTCAGAAATTTGCTAATACACACAAAAAAAGCACAAAAGGCAGATTAAAACCATTTTAACTCCTGTCAGCAAATCTTCAAATTAAGCTAAAGGGGGTTCAGCCTGGGTGGGAATGCTGGAGTGTGTCTCCATCAGCTCACAGTGTTTTATCCAGATTAACTGAATAAATTCAAAAGAAAAATTACTCCTCAAAAATTAACTCTGTGTTTTCAGCCAGCCAGACAAGGGGAAGCCACAGCCCCCCTGGGACAAATCCTTTGGTCCCAGGCCACTGTGGGACCCTCCTGAGCCTGAATATGGGTTATGGATGAAGGAAGGTTCCCTCCCAACTGCCGCGTGCCAACTGCAATGTCAGCATTATCCGAGCATGAGCCCATCCCATGGCGTAGCTGGATGGAATGACCTTCATGGTGTTTGGAACGTCCCACCGTGGTGGGATGTTCCTCCTTTGGTGGGATGGCCCCACCTTGATGGGACATCCATCCCCTCTGGGATGCTTCACGCTTTGGTGGGCTATTTCCCCCTTGGGGGGATGTTCACCCTGGTGGGGTGCTCCACCCTGGGTAGGTGTTTCCCCCTTGGTGGGATGTTCACCCTGGTGGAATCCATGCCCTGGATGGATGGGCCCAGCTCACCTGGATGTTCTTCTCGCAGTCGGTCTGGTGGTGCAGCAGGAGCTCGCTCTCCAGCAGGAAGCGCTTCCCGCACTTGTCGCAGATCTGCATCCGGCTGTGTGTGACGTTCATGTGCTTCTCCAGGTACCAGCGGTTGTTGAAGATCCGGGGACACTTCTTGCATGGATAATGCTGCTTCTCCTCCAGCTTCACCTTCTGGCCCAAGCCATCTTGTTCCTTCTTCCTCTTCCTCCCCCTCTGGCCTTCTTCTTCCTCCTCCTCCTCCTCTCCCACCTTGGCCATCTCCTGGGACCTGGTTGCCATGGCAGGTTTGGTGGCTTTGGACGCCCGGCTGCCCCTGCGGGGCTGCCCACTCTTCTCCCTTTTCATCTCTGAGGCGTCTTCATCGTCATCATCATCATCCTCTTCTTCTGTTGTATCCTCCAGGTCTTCCTCCTCGCTGCGCTCCTCCTCCTCCTCCTCCCCCACCTCCGCATCCTCCTCCTCTTCCTCCTCCTCCTCCCCTTCCTCGTTCTCCTCCTCCCCATCCTCCTCCGTGTCGCGCCCATCCCCGTCCGGCCGCCCCATCACAGCCGCCTCGCTGGCGGCCGCCTTCCCCTCCGTGCCCTTGGACACATTGAGGGTCTGGTTGTTGAGGTTCACCTCCACAATGATCTGCTCCCGGTTGTAGGAGCCCTGGCTGTCCAGGTCCTCCTCAGACTCCTCACCCTCCATCTTACACACAGCAGGACCTCCATCCTTCTCCTCCTTGTAGTACTGCTTGGCCGGGCCAGGGGGGAGCGTCCCGCTGCCTGTGCCATCCTCCACCCGAACCGAGAAGGGGTCATTGCCCTCCCGGGCGTAGATTTTGGGGTGAGGGGCGTCCACCTCCTGCTTGATCTCGCAGTAGTAGGGCGGGGGTCCGGCGCAGCCCTCGGCGGGCAGGGCCATGTCGGTGGCCAGGCTGAGCGAGCGGGTGTCCAGCAGGTCCTGGCAGGAGGACGCGATGTTGTTCATCTGCAGCACGGCGGCCGCGTTCAGCACGTCCTGCACATTGCAGGAGTTAACGAGCAGCTTGGAGGTGTAGATGAAATTGAGGATCTGCTGGAGGCCCTGCGAGGTGAGGGCCTCCAGAGAGAGCTCCACGCGCTGCAGCTGCTTGTTCTGGGTGAAGAGGGAGTGGAAGAACTGGCTGTAGGCTGCCAGGACCCCCTTGTGCGCCGGGAAGATGCTCTTGTGCTGCACCAGCACGATGTCCACGTCGCACAGGTCCGGCTGAAAGAGGCGCTGCTCGTTCAGTCTGTCCATCAAACACGTGAAGTGGAGGGCTACATCCTCCACCAGGGAGTACTCAGCCGAAGGGTAGTCAGTCGTTTTTTCGACTATCAGCTGTGGGGAGGAAGGAAATAAAATCATTCAGGGCTCTTTCTCCCCCAAAAACACCCTCCTGGCCATGCCATCCATCCCTGTCCATGCATCCTAAGTCAGAGATGCCACCCATGAAGCTCCACCATGAGCCCCAGCTTGGAGATACCACCCATGAAGCTCCACCATGAGCCCCAGCTTGAAGATACCAACCAAAACATTCCGTCACCAACCCCAGTTTGGAGATACCAACCAAGAAACTCCATCACCAGCCTCAGCTTGGAGATGTCAACCAATATGCTCCACCACCAGCCCCAGCTTTGGAACATCAAGAAGCTCCAACACCAGGCCCAGCTTGAAGACACCAACCAAGAAGCTCCACCACCAACTTGAGTCCAGGAGACTCAACCAAGGAGGAGAAACCCCAGTGAAAGGGCAGGTCAGGGCCACAGGAGCACCCACTGATATCCCCTCAAGGTGGGTAGGAGGCACCATGGCCACCAAGGAGGTCCAAAGCCAGGCTCAGGTGTCCACACTCACTCAGAGAAGTCACACAGGAGAGGGGATGCCTTGACCTCCTGAACCAGATGGAGATCCAGGTGCATATTTGCCCCAAGCAGGAAGCCAATTTTAGGCACCCGCAGAGATTTAACCCCCTAAATAAAAGGAAATTACGATTTTATAGCTCCCTGCTTCTACAGATAATTACATAAAGCCCAATATCCTCTGATATTTCCGAATTACGCCGCGTGCTCTCGCTCACGACAGCAGCTCACTTGTAGCTGGATTCATTGGGATGATTTATGCACTTTTTAATGCTCGTTTTCCATTGCCTGGGGAAAGGCACTACCTGGAAGAATTCAAATCTGGGGGCAGCACCCCCAGGCTGGGAAATGCTGTGACTGCCAACCCTCCCCAGGCTGAGTTTGCTGGGTGTTTAATCCAACTGCCACGTATTTCTCATGGTCCAGTCCATCCCTGGTGCTCATCCCCTCTCCTGGTCTCACCCAAGCCCCAGGATGAGTCTGCCTGCTGCATCCCAAATCCGAGGGATATCCCACGCCCTAAATCCTGTCCCTCGTATTAAAAGGAGGTGGGACACAACCTTTCCCTCTGCTTCCCTTGCTGAACACCCAGTTCATGGATGGAGACAGATCTGGACCCCTTAACACCCTCTCTCCTGACCTTTGTAGGATGTGACCAAGGACATGGTGCAGAACAGCGGCAGAGGTGGAGGGCTCAAACCTGCCAGGTTTATCCTGCACCTCCCGCTCCAAAAAGAGTTTTTCAGCTCCCATTTTTTTTGGAACAAATGGCAGCTCTCAATCAACACACAAATTCCAGCAAGGCACGTTCTGTTTGTCTTTTTCCTTTTTTTTTTTTCCCCTCTGGTGAGCCAAAGGCAAAAGCACACACAGACAAAAATGTTTAAAAAATAAAACTGGGTGTTTTCTTCTCTGTTTTCCCAACAAGCAAAAAACCTCTTCCCCCTCCCTGCCAAATTCTTTCATTTTCATTGGATTTCTGCTCCACAACCAACCCGTCCAGCCAACTGAGGTCTCAGCTTTGCATGGTTCTGGTAGCCCTGGAGAGCCCCAGCAAGTGCTGGCACCCAGGGAAAAACATGGAAAAACCAGTTCTGCTCCAAATTCTTGGCTCTGCAGCCTGGACTGGGGCAAAGAGGTAGGAAGAGGGTTGGGTGCTTATATATTTTTATATACCTTTTACAATTTATATCTATTTAATATATTCATTATTTTATACATTCATGCTTATTTATAGTTAAACAACATATAAATATAAATATATATATAATTCTTTATGTATGTATTTGTTACAAAATGCTGCATCCCAGCTGGAACATCCATCCACCCCCTTCCATTTTCCGAACCTCGCGACTGCCAAGAACATTTTGATGAGATCTTGGATGGTTCAGCTCCCCCCCCAAGACACGTAGAAAATAAAAAACGATATAGTAAGTATCAAAACCTGAAGAGACAGCAGGAATTCAGCAGAGCAGTTTGCTGCTTGCCAGGTTCTCCCCTGAAAAAAAAAACCTTCCTAAATTCAGGTTTTTCCCCGCGGATCCATCTCACCTCATTCCCCATACAGGACACCCCAAGCTTGGCACAGCCGCGGAGAAATGGGTGCAAAACGGGGAAAAATGGATCTGTCGGGCGGCATCGCCCGGGCTGGGAAACAAAAGCCGGCTTCTTTTTTTTTGCCCTCCGGATCGAGGATTTTTGGCAGAAGGGGCTGATCCCTCACCCAGCGGCGCTCCTCGCCAGGCAGCTCTAATCAGTCCCAGCAGCGGCGAGGACAATGCGTGTCTTGGCCGCGTCCCGCCGGTGACTTCAGCCCGGGCTTGTCAGCGGGAGGCTTTTGCTCTTTATTGCTCTCAGATGCTTTTCGTGAGCTTGCCCGGAGCCAGAGCCCCGGCCGAGACAAGAGGCGCCTGCCGGGGTGAGATCCCGAGGAAGACCCCGACTTGCCCCAAAATGCCCCTCTGGCAGCTCCCGTCCCTGCAGCTCCATCGGAGCGGAGACGCCTGACGGATGGGGATTAATGGGGGGGTTAAATCCGGTGCTCTGCCGCTGGGAAAACGCAAATATTTGAAATTTAGGCTTCTTTGAATATTGCAAAAATACTTCTCTTAAAAATACGCATTAAAAAAAAATAAAATGAAAAGAAACACCGATTTTGCTCTTTTCCACCATCACCACCCTGCCCCTCTGGCTCTGTTTAATCCCACGAGCAGGTCACCCGTCCCATCTCCATCCCCCGCGGGACCTGACGAGCTCACTGGATGCACCAAACCAGGGTGAACCTTAAAACTGGGGGGCCCCCGCCGCACACTGCCAACCTCTAAGCAAGGTTTTGGCATCATTAGCGCAGAAAAGACCCCTAAAAATTATTAGAAAGCAGCGTGGCCGTGAATTCCCCACCCCGAGGGGCCGGCGGCGCCTCCAGCCAGCCCTCCCCGCCCTGACGCTGCCCTTCAGCTCTATTTTAAGAGAGTTTTCACGTGATGCTGCCGAAGTCCCATCCCAAAGCAGCTGCTGGGGCAGGAGGGCGGCCAGAGGATGGGGAGGATGCTCGGGGCGAGGGATGGGGGCTGGAGGAGCCCCGATGGCGGGGGATGGAAGGAGGGGGTGAGTTAAGGAACGGCGGGTGGGTGGAAGGAGGTGCTGGTGCTCACTGGAGCGGGGCAGCCTCTCTCCAGCACGGCCACCGAAAATCCCCCCACGGGAGATGGAGCCCAAGCCTCATTTCCACCCACACCCCCCTCCCCACCCCCTGCCTCGGTTTCCCAAAACAGCCCCACCAACACCTGGCCACCTGCCCTGAAAGGTGTTTGCTGCTGGATTTAAATCAGAGTACCAGGATAAAACGCTGTTTCTCTTAGCTGCTATGGAGAACCAGATCCTTAAACGTTCCTGCAGCTCTAAACCTCCCCAAAGGACCAGCAGGTTGGGCCACTCTGGATATATTTAAATACTCAAATCCTCAGTCCCCCAGAAGACCATCTCTGATCTTCACCAGCCTCTTACTTACTTAATTAATTATTTATTCATTTATATCGCCCTCATCACCACAGCGTCGAGGACCATGAGCAATTCTTTCCCATATAAGCACAAGGACAGGGGGTTTTAGGGCATGAAATTCACATTTAAGTGGTGACAAGACCAGCTGCCTGTGAACCACTTTCCATTCAACACAAAATTTGGGCATTTCTTTAAATTTTTCGCCCTCAAGACGCACAAGAAAAAAAAGCAATCTGCTTTTCTGTATCATTTCCAACCACCAAAGCATTCATAGTTGACCTTCAGTATTAAATTGCATTAACGAAAAGTGCTTTAATAAGGAGCTAAATACAATGTCAGCACTTGCTCCTCAAAAAAAGAAGTCCCCCATGCCCTCTTCTCAGTTTGGACATTGCTGCACTTCAGGGCGAAAGAGCTGGGCCAAAACCATTTAATGTCAAAACTTGACTTTTGCTAAAGAAAGAAATAATATTAAACCCCCCATTTTTACAGACTGGCTCAGAACACACAAAGGGGCATCGTTACAAATCCCAAACACCGGCGTTCTTGGCTTTAATCCTCGGCCTCCTACAACTTGCCCTCTGCCTTCCAGACCCTTGCACAAAACCTCCGAGCCTTTTCTCCCTAGCTCTGAGCCCATCAGAGGATGTTTCTTTCCTAAATGATGTGACGCTCGTGCCTTCCCACAGCTCCCCGAACCACGGTACGCCGAGACGAAGCCGCCCCAGACCGAGCAGCACCGCTCGGACCGCGCACATCCCGCTGCCAAAC
>WEIT01040345.1:60768-73267 GCA_013389985.1 Dryoscopus gambensis | reverse complement strand
TTGGGCGTGTTTAGGGCACTTTTAATTGGGAGCACCCCACTGGTGGGGGGAAACTGAGGCACGCCACCCCTCACCCCCTCCCCAAACCCAGTAAAAACACCCCGAGGTTTTTTGGGCATGAAACTCCAACTTGGGGCGCTGTGGAACAGCACTGATTTGTTTGAAAATGGGATTTTTGGAGTGTTTTCCCGCTGTTTGGAGGAAATGGGGATTCCCCCACCTGGACGTGTTTAGGGTGGATTTGGAGCATAAATTGGGAGCACCCTCTGGATCCCGCTGTGGTGGGGGAAACTGAGGCACACCAGCCCTCACCCCCTCCCCAAACCCAACAAAAAGACCCCAAGGTTTTTGGGGGCATAAAACTTCAAATATGGGGTGTCGTGGAGTAACACAGATTTACTTAAAATGGGGGTTTTGGAACGTTTTCCTGCTGTTTGGAGGAAATGGGGATCCCCCACCTGGATGTGCTTAAGGCAGATTTGGTTATTGGGAGCATCAGCCAAACCCAATAAAAAGACCCCAAGGCTTTTGGGGGCATAAAACCTCAGTTTGGGTTGTAGCGGAATGAGGTTGGTTTATTTAAAAATGGGGTTTTGGGGTGTTCTCCCGCTGTTTGGAGGAAATGAGGATCCTCCACTGGGAGGGTGTTTAAGATACATTTGGTTATTGGGAGCACCCTCTGGATCCTGCTGTGGAGGGGGAAACTGAGGCACACAACTCCTCACCTCCTCCCAAAACCCAATAATAAGACCCCGAGGTTTTTTGGGGCATAAAATCCCAATTTGACGAGTCTTGAGGAAACATCAGTTATTAAAAAAGGGGATTTTTGGCACGTTCCCCCACTGTTCAGGGGAAACGGAGATCCTCCACCCGGAGGGTGTTTAAGGAATATTTCCTTACAGGAGAGGGATCCCCCAAGCCCCCCTCAGGACCCGGGATGGGACCTGTGGGACACAGCCAACCCCCAACACACTCCAAAATAAAGTGAAACTTCATTATTTCACCCCCAGCTCTGCTTGGCTCTCCCTGATGGTGAGCGAGGGGTGGATTTTACCTTCCCAACACCCCCCAGCCTCATCCAGGAGCTGGGTACCCCAAAATCCTCCTTCTGGGGACCGAGGGGGCAAAGCTGGAGCAGGTCCAAGGTATCCATGGAGGCCCCGTGCAGAGTCCCACGGTGCCCCCACACCCCCAGCACCGGGACAGGCTCTGCCCCTCGGCAGGAGAAGGCCCAGGAGGTGCCCAACTGAGGCTCATCAGGATGGTGGCCACCTCCAAGACCCCTCTTGCACCAACCCTTCCGCAGACACCACCCGAAACGTCACGGGCACACGGGTTCCCTTCCACCACCCTAAAAGCAGAGCAGCACCACGGCTCTGAAGGGCGTTTGGGGGCATCTCCGGAACCCCGCGGCTGCTCCGTCTCCATCCCACCTTCCCAGCTCCTCTGGTTGTCCCGGCCACTCCCTGCTGCAGACATCCATGTGGAAACGTCTTGCACTTGTTTAGACTCAGCCCCGGTTGCCGTGCGCGGTAACTCCTTCCAGATGTGAGCAGCTCTTTGCATAACGTCCCCGTGGCCACGTCCTGCCTGTGCCGGGTTCGTTTCACAGCTTTTATTTATTTATTGGTTTTTATTTTTAATGCCCTTTCTTGCTCTCGACCCTGCTCTGCTCTACAGGAAAAAAATTCCTGGCCAATGCCACCAGGACATCGTCCCTATCAGAAAGCTTTTTGTGAGATGAAGAGTTTGATGTGTCTGACACCTCTCCTACCCTGGAAACTTTTCCAAAAAGCTGCATAAGCTCTTGGAAATGCAGCCAGCGCTGAGGGTGAGGGTGAGATGAGGCTGGAGGTGGGAGACGGGGATTTAAGCTCTGCTCCAGAGACCAAATCCCTGTCAACTTTTCATGGATGTGGCACAGGGGACCGGGGAGCTCCAGAGCTTGGAGTCCTTATAGCTCTGAACTATGAAGGTCTGCAGGGGTGGTCAAAGACCTGTTGCCTCTCTGGGGGGGGTTCCAAGAGGTTCTGGCTTTTTGGAAGAAGCTGAGCCCACCTCTCACACGGAGATCTGGTCTTTGCCAGACACATTTTTCCTTCCTGATGTGGGAGAAGCTGTTCCCACCAAGACAAGGGGGAAAACCTCGAAAGGGGCACAACCAATGACACGCTTGGGAGAAACAATTTATTTGACCACAGCGACCACAGCAATGTTCCTGAGAGACAAAACACAGGTGGTTTCACGGCCACAACCACCCAGGAGCTACGTGGGGTTTGCTGAAGCAACCTCCCGAAGCTCCCAGGAAATCCCACCCAACCCAGTGTGGTGAGACCCCACCCAGCCTGGTTTGGGGGCTTTGTTGTGTAGGTCGATGGGGCACGTGGGCCACTGATCCCTCACTAGAGCTTCTTCAGCTGCTGGGATTTCTGACTGAGAGTAACTCCCAGCTCTTTGTGCCCTCATATGAAAAGTTCTGGAAGTTCTGGAGTCTTCCTGGAAGGCTGTGGGCTGGGAAATGGCTCTGGCACACCTTGCACAGAGTCACTAACTGTGGAAAATGACCAAGGAAAGGGTCCACAGAGGGATCTGAAGGTCCAGAGCTCAGTTCAGTCGCTGTCAGGGAACAGGTTCTCCAGGAAGGCAAAGTTCTGGAGAAACTGGCAACAAGGTGCACATGGAGCAAGGCTTGTTGACACAGGAGAAGTGTTGGGTCACCTTCCTGGGACTTTCCAGCAGTGTGGAGGCCACAAAAGGGACATCTCCTGTAGCTTTACCTCATCCTTTCTCTCCCCAGGCCATGAGATGGCAACCACAAGGTCACAGAGGGTCTTAAATGAAAGATCAGCCACAACAACGCTGAGGAAAATGTTTAGGGAAAGCAGGAGAGGTTCTTATTTCCTTGGTTTAACTGATCCCTGACATTTCCATTTGCATTTCCATGGTTTTGGACTTCTTCAAGGGAAGTGTCGTCAAGGACAAGGGACAAGAAGAAACCTGAGACCCTGTAACAGCTCGGAGAGCCCTGAGTTTATGAGGAACCACAGAAGAACCCGGAGGTGTTCAAGACGTGTCAGTGGGGCACTTGGGGACAGATTTAGTGGGGGGTGTGGCAGTGCTTGGCAGGTAATGGTTGGACTGGATGATCTTGAGGGTCTTTCCCCACCTAAATGATTCGGTGAAGAGCCAAGTGGACCTGGAATGATGAATTCCAAGGTGGAACCGTGTCATTTTGCTGGCTCTGCCTGCCTGGCATTCCCTGCTTTAACAGCTGTGCTCTGCTGAGCATCTCCTGTGGGCTGGAATTCCCATGAAGAGGTGCTCCAGGAGATGGTGAGAGGAGGTTCCATGGTGCCCACCCTTCCTGAGCAGGTCAGGGCAACCACAGGCTTGGGCAGAGCAGGAGGGAAGAGCCTTCCAGATCCCCATGGGACACAAGATGCAGGCTGGGGACATGGTCAGACCTTTAGGGATGTACCCTGGGCTTGGCCAGTGGTTCTCACTCAGCCGCTCGTTTTCTGAGCAGGATCATGGAAAAGAAGGGATCAAATCAGGCCACGGGAGGGAGAGAGAAAGAATAAAAAAAAGGGGAAGCATGAACATTCCTGGAGGCTCTCTGGCCTCTCTCCCTCCAGCCTCCGGAGAGGAGCAGGAAGAGGAGAGAGACAAAACAAAAGGCACAAGAAAAGAACGAGCCAAAACAACGCTAACACGAGGGTTGTGAGGTCCAAAGCAAGCAGTGCTGGGGCAGGCCCCTTCCCAAAAACCCATCAGCTCTCCGAGGATCCGGGGGTCCTGCAGAAAACGCTGCCCTTTTATGGCCAGGCAAGGAGGGCCGAGCACGGGATCCTGCCCTACTAAGGGAAAACATCTCCCGCTCAGTGTTTGCAAGGAGAACACCCACAGTGAGCATAGACAAGCTCTCAAAGGACGACTGAAATACTGCTGCTCGTGTTGACCCCGATTCTTCTTTCTTTGTTGGTTTTTTTTTTTTTTCCTTCTTTGAGGTCTCGCTTCTGCCTCCAAACTGGGAGGGGGAGCGAAAAAAAAAATAAGACATTTAAAAAGCAGAGTGATGATCCAGGCAGGGCTGGCTGGGTCCAGGTGACACCCTCCCATCACGGGGTGGGGAGCAGGTTCAGGAGGGTTGGCTGGGGAGGTGGGTGAAGTCCCCTGAGCTGTTCCCCTTCCCGCAGGCAGCGGAGCGGCGGCTGTGCCGGTGTTTATCGTGCCCTGGGCCGGTGTTTATCCTGCCCTGGGCCGTGCAAGGGCTGTGATCCAAGCAGGGAAGACGTTGTTACTCCTCTCTCAAACATGATGTCGTGTGCCAAGACCATCCATCCACCACTGCAAATCCCGGCCCTGGCTGACCTGGAATCTCGCTGCCTGGCAGGGAACCACCACCTCCCAAAGCTGTGAAAGTCACTCTATCCCGTGGCAGGTGGTGTTTCCACCAGGAGTAACTTCTTCCCTCTGCTTGGCTGAAGCAGGGAGGGGAATCCACACTGCAAGAAAGACCCTGACCCATGGAAAACCCACTGAATTTGTATTTTCTGTATTTTTCATGCACCCAACAATTTGTCCACCTGCAGGTATCTTCAGGATCCAGCAGCAGCCAGGTTTTAATTTTCAGAGACGCTCATATTGTATTCTAGGCCTTTTTTTCTACCAATTTTGTAATCATCAGGTTTAATTTCATATTTGGCAACACCAGTATTAGGAAGTTTTAACCATTTAGTTATAGCACAGCGATGAGAAGATCCAAGAATTAATGAAGAAATGCTTGGAGGAGTGAATTTGGTTTGATGGCTGGGTTTCGGTGGTGAGGGGCTGCAGGGGTGGCTTCTGGGAGAAGCTGCTGGAAACCTCCCCCGTGTCCAGCAGAGCCAATTCCAGCGGCTTCAGGATGGACCCACCACTGGCCAAGGCTGAGCCCATCGGGGATGGTGGCAGCACCTCTGGGGAAAACAGATTTAGGAAGTGGGGAAAAAACCCTGTGCAGCTGCAGACAGAGAGAGGAGTGAGGATGTGAGAGAGGAACAGCCCTGCAGACGCCCAGGTCGGTGCAGGAGGAGGGGCAGGAGCTGCTCCAGGCGCCAGAGCCATGATTCCCCTGAGATTCCATGGTGCAGCCCATGGGGAGGCAGCTGTGCCCCTGCAGCCCATGGACCCACCTGCAGCACACAGAGCAGCCCGTGCTGGAGCAGGGGGTGCTCAAAGCACGCTGTGGCCCCGTGGAAAGGATGTCCATGCTGGAGCAGACGCCTGGCAGGACCTGTGGGGGAACGAGCCCACACTGGAGCAGGTTCCTGGCCCACACTGGAGCTGTATCCATCACAGCCCAAACATCTGCCCAGCTGTTGGACTTCAGGAAGCACTGCTTGGGTACCGAAACTGGAGCCAGGTGAGGCTGTGCTGGGTCTCTTCACGCTGCCTGACTCTGCGTGGCTGCAGCGTCTGCGCATCCCCGGCTCTGTTGACGTTGGCAGACATCGACTCGTTAGCAGCGAGACTTGTTAGAACTGGGGCCCTGGGGGGTGTTTTCATGGACTCCTAGAATAGTTTGGGTTGGAAGGAACCTTGAAGATCGTTGATGTCCAACCCCCTGCCATGGGCAGGGACACCTTCCACTATCCCAGGGTGCTCCAAGCCCCGTCCAACCTGGCCTTGGGCACTTCCAGGGATGGGGCAGGTGGGTCACCTAGATGTGTTACAAGGGAGGAGATCGTGGAGCAGCTGCCATGACCCTGCTTTTGGAGCTGGCTCTGCTCATCCCTTTGGATGAGTTACAGCAGAGCATCGCCAGGGCTTCGTTTTGGGTGGAAAAGGGCTTATTTCATGTGTTATTTAAGAGCAGGTTTTACGACCAAGGTCTGAGCTCTGCAAGCATCGAGCAAGCCAAGCCAAGCAGCCCAAGCCAAGTTGTCCTCACTGCTGTTGTGCCGGAGAAACAATCTCTATGAACAACTTCATTTGGCAGTTTCCACATTTTGGGGAAAGAAATATTTTTATTCTCCCACCAGGCCTTGCTCCAGCCATTATTGGCTACTGCTTTCCTGCACGAACAATTTAACCCCTGTGATGTTCAGGGCACTGGACAAAAGTGAATTCAGTAAAATTTACCCTTTTCCTGATAAAGCACATGGATTCTATGATCTAGCTGGGAAAACCACAGGATTTTATATATTTCTTTTTTAAAAAAAAACAAACAAACCCTTCACAATACAATGAAAGAAACTATGTTGCCACAGGACTGGAGAAAAAGTGCTTTTGTTGCTTGAAAACTGGTGAAAAAGACTGAAAGTGAGAGGTTTCTATGGCCATTACTCAGGATGGAAATCAGTCCGTGGCGTGGTACATCAGATATCGAGTCCAGGGTTCTTCAACACCCTCATCCACAACCAGGAGGAGCAAGAGCAGCCCCGCATCTCCATTTCTGCAGGAGAAATATTCCAAGGGCATCAAGTGCCACACTGATGGCAAGAAACTCCAAAAGGCTCTTAAAAAACGGAAAAGCTGAGAAGAAAATTTCAAATGACTTTTGGTATAGGAATAAAACATCTGGAGGAAAAGGGTCTGAACCATTCTCGTGCTATGCCGAGGCTGGAACTTGCACCACGAGCTGAGATCTTGGACTGCTCCCAGAAATCACTGGCTCAGTGTGCGTGGCCAAGGTGTGTTCAAGGTGGCAGCTAAAAAGAGACAAGAAATTGTTATTTCTCAGCCTTCCCTGAGCACATCCAGTGCTCAAGGCATCACTTTGCTGCTGCAGGAAACCCTGACGCGTCCTCGTTTCGGCAACTCTGTAGTCCTGATCTCCGAGGGGAGCGTGGTGGTGTTGGAGAAGAAGAAAGAACAATTAAATGGCCATGGGGATGGGGCAGCTGCTTTACAAGGTGAGATGGCAGCTCAGGATTTTTCAGCCTAGAGAAGGGAAGGCTCTTGGGAGCTTATGAACCAGGGGCAGCAAATCCTGGAGGCGACAAGGTCAGCGAATGTAAGATTATTGATCAAATAATAGCAGATAGCAGATCATAGAGTCCTAGAACAGTTTGGGATGGAAAGGATCTTAGAGCTCATCCCATTCCACCCCTTGCTGTGGGCAGGGACACCTCCTGCTAGACCAGGTTGCTCCAAACCTGGTCTTGGAGTGTTACCTCCCCCTGCAGCTGGGAAAGACCAACAGGTTTGCTAAACTCACAGAAAAATGGGGCAGTTTCTGGCCCGGACTCTCCCAAATGCAGCGAGACGCACTTGGATCACTGCTCACCACCTCCAGACTTCATCAGCTGGGAGCAATAAACTTCATCCCTCATCCAACACGCAGCCCAAACGTGCATTTAATGGTTCCTGCGTTACCTTGAGCAAAGTTGAAGATGGAATTCCTGTGACAGCTCCCAAGGGCGTTGGTGTCACCCGCGGCTTCGCCAGGTGTGGATCTGCACGGTCTGCCCAGCACGGCGCTGGCAGCTCCAAGGCAGCTTTGCATATCAAAGGAGAATGTGGTAAGAGGCAGCTTTTCATTAGTCGGGAAGTTATAAATTGATACCTTGATTAAAATAATTATCAAGAATTACAGGAAATACCCGGAGATGCATTTATATTCAAGAGAGTCTCCAGGGAGTTGGGGAAACTTTGCCCCAAACAGGAGTTTCTGTTTGGGGATGCAGCACTGGAAAATGAAGCCCCACCTTTCAAAGCCCCCATATCAGGCCTGTCTTTTACTTATTTTCTTAGAACAAACCAGATTCTCACTTTTTTTCCCTTTAGATAATCCTGATATTTAAGGCTGCTGGGGAATGGCTGGAGTTGCAAAGCAGGTACATAGGAACTGCAATAATTTCACAGCCCCTTATCTCCCCTCTGGCTTTTAGGTTCCTGGAACCCCTGGGGAACTTTCCATCATAACAGGAGTATCCAGAGAAGCTGTGGCTGCCCCTGGATCCCTGGAAGTGTCCCAGGCCAGGCTGGATGATGGTTGCTTCGAGCAACCTGGGATAGTGGAAGGTGTCCCAGGGATGGGATGGTTTTTAAGGTCCATTCCAAGCCAAACCATTCTGGGGTTGTATGACATTGGTAACGTGAAGGACAAGAAACCATCTTACTCTGTAAACATTCATACACAGGAAATATCCAGTGAATTTCCCTCCCCTGCCTAAGCCATCTTAAATAATGACCCAAACAAAACAAAAAACCCAAACTAAAAATCAGAGCAAGAAAAAATCCAGGAGGAAGATCGCACAGAATTAGTCTGATTTATATTAGTGCCCCAAAAAATCCTCATTAACTGCTGATATTTGTGCTGAAATATTCAGCAGAGAAGGTTCCCAGCAGAGAAGGTTCCCAGCAGAGAACCTTCCAACCCAAGCTATTCCATGACTCCATGATCCTAAGGACGCGGGGGTGAAGTGAAGGCCTCAAAGAGGTGTCTCAGAGTGGGAAGATCAGTTTTTCAAGGATAAATTTACGGGGGGGTTTTAGAAACACAGGCTCCAAGGGCTGGTATGGGAAACAAGCCATGGGCACCTTTAGCTGTGGTTTTTTTAAGCCCCAAATCCAGAAGCTCCAGTCAGACAAGCTGAAGTTCAAATTAAATTAAGACGCCAGCCAGCCCCCACTCACATCCCTGCAGCTGGGAGAGGGAAGATGGCAGGGACAGATGACACGGAGCCAGAGGAGAGCAGTGCTGGAAGGAGGAAACATTGCTCGGAGGAGTTATTTATGATCCGCCGGGAAAGCGGGGAGATACACAGCCTGGGACTCCCTGGGGATCCATCCCAGGCCTGGTACTGCTCAAAATATTTTTTTAATAATTACTTGCATGAATAGAAAATTTGCTTCTTACAGCTGCAAATGATACCGAGCCGGGAGGGACTCGGAGCGCTTTGGAGGATGGGCTGGGACTTCAAAACAATCTTGACGCAGTACAGAATTAGCCTGGAAAAAAAAAAATAGTCTGCAATTTAGGAGAAACAAAGGGAAAATGCTGCTTGTGTAAGAGGAGCTGGGCTGCAGAGCACGGCCTGGGAAGGGACTGGGGGAGCAGGGATGTGGTGGAGGCGGAGATAAGCAGGCCTCCTTATTCTGAGGGGAAAAGCAGCAAACCACAGGCAAGGGCAGGTGAATGTTGCCTGCAGGACGCGTGGAGCGGTGATCCAAACCCACGTGGCTCTGTGGATCCTCACCCAGAGTGTGTTGTCTGCATGGCTACGGGGGTTTGGGGAGGTTGTGGGCTGCTGGTGCAGTCCAGGGGTTGGTCAGATCACGGAAGCTGGAAAAAGAAATCAAAATAAACTCACCCAAACTCCAAAACCCCCTCAAGCTCCCTCAAAATAATCAAAGGATTTGGAGTTACTTATTGCAGAGACCAGGTTTGGGTTAGAGCTACCTCACTACCTCGACCTTTTACGAATATTTAAAGTGGTCTTTTCCCTCCTATTTAAATATTTACAGGGGCCGAGAGTGACAGGGCAAGGGGGAATGGATTCACACTGCCAGAGGGCAAGGTTAGATGGGATACTGGGAAGGAATTCTTGCCTGTGATGGTGCTGAGGGGTTGGAATAGAATTCCCAGAGAAGCTGTGGCTGCCCCTGGATCCCTGGAAGTGCCCAAGGCCAGGCTGGACGGGGCTTGGAGCAACCTGGGATGGTGGAAAGTGTCCCTGTCCATGGCAGGGGATTGGAATGGGATGGCCTTCAAGCTCCCTTCCTGCCCAAACCATTCTGATATTCGATGATTTTATTAGAAGGAAACAGGTCATTCTCTTCCTCTCTGTGACCAGCAGTGATGGGATTAGGCAACAGAAAAGGAGGTTTAATTTAGACAACAATAACACCAAAAAAAAAAAGGAGGGGGGTTTGTCTTGGTTTGTTTTTTCGAGTTTTTTTTCACAGAGTGCGTAGTTCGGGCAATTTTGGTTTTGGCAATTCAACTGCTCAAGTATCAGCCCTGAACATTTTTTGTAGATTGGTTGGATAAGAACTGCTGGGATTTATACAGCTGGAGTTGATCCTGACTCTGCACAGGAGGAAACTGTGCAGAGCTGAAAAGGTCCCTTTTTGCCATGTTCTCTGGCACAAACTCCTTGTGAAAGGTGTCAGTTCAGAGCTATTCACGGAAACGAAAGATGAGCATGGAATCTGTGCAGCTTCCTGCAGAAAGGCAGTAGGAAATCTATTGCTGAAGCTGGATTTCTCCACCAAATTTTGTTACAGAGAGCAGTTTTGATAAAACAATTATTTTTTTTTGCTTTGTTTTCCCTCCTGGTTTAATGGAAAGAGAAGAAGAGAGGTGTATTGCTACGCTCATGAAATCAAAAATCACACCAGAGGGGCACAGAGAGCCAGCCTGGGTTTGAGATGATGTGAGCTCATACTCCCAGATTCCCCACTGTTGACCAAATTTTCCTTAGACAGCTCTTGCTTCTGTCATAACCAATCCTGCCAAGCCCAGCAGGGAATCACATCCTCACAGCAACTCGTGAGCTCTCAGGAGCAGAGAACTGTCCCAGATGATATTCGGTGGCTTTGGTGGCACAGAGGAACCAACACCCACCTCGAAATCTCTGGAAGGGCTCCCACTCACCAGCCCAGCTTCCCAGAGATGAGAACATCGAGTCCTTGATGTCCTCCCTCTCTCTCTCGGGGATTTTTTTCCTGCTTAAAAGGAACAATTGTTTGTCACAACGGAAAGAGTTATCTTTGGAGAAGGGAGAGGTAAGGCCCAGCGTCAAGAGCTCGTGGGCTGAGGGTGGTTCTGATTCAGCCAGAGGTGAATAACCTGTAGGTCTGTGTGGAATATGAGATTTCTAACATGTTCCCTAAAATTGTCACAGAATCATGGAATGGTTTGGGTTGGAAGGGACCTTAAAGATCATCTTGTTCCACCCCCTGCCATGGGCAGGGACACCTTCCACTGTCCCAGGCTGCTCCAAGCCCCGTCCAGCCTGGCCTTGGGCATTTCCAGGGATCCAGGGGCAGCCACAGCTTCTCTGGGCACCCTGTGCCAGGGCCTGCCCACCCTCACAGGGAAGACTTTATTCCTAATATCCCACCTAACCCCGCCCTCTGCCAGTTTGGAGTCATCCCTCCTTGTCCCGTCATTCCAGGCCCCTGAAAAGTCTCTCTCCGTCTCTCCTGTCGCTCCTCCAGGCACTGGGAGGCCACAGTGAGCTCACCCTGGAGCTTCTCTCCTCCAGGCTGAGCAATCCCAGCCCTTGCAGCGTTTCCTCGGTGCCACTCGTGGAGCAGCAGCTGCTCCGTGCCGGTGACCCCGGGTGACACCAGCAGCTCACTGGGAGGCCCCTGGGCAGCCCCGCTCCAGGGACACCACAGGGACTGATCCCTCTCCGGGGGAGACACTGGGAATGAGGGAGATGAAGCGACAGTGGGTATAACTATATAAAATTGACACGGCTACACAGACTTTTTGGAAAAAAAAAAATCAATCTTTATGTCAAACATGCATCCCTCTCAATGGGATGGGTTCTTCCTTTCATTCTTTCTCAAACACCCTGCTTCTGAAGGCCCACGAAGCTCTGCTGATTGATTCATCTCACATTCCCAAGAGCCAGGTGTTTCTCCTGGAAGGGCAGCAATCCTTGCACTCTCCCCTTCACGAGGACCTTCCCAATCCTCCTCATGCTTTTTCATTTGCCAAAAATCACTGGGGTAAAGTTACATGGATGCTGCCTGAGTGGGTGGCCAAGGCACCAAGGAGAGGGGAAGGGTCTTCCTCATCCTCCCTCCCAGGGTGCACCATGAGCTGGAAGAAAAAGAAACCCCAAGAGGGAGGGCAGCCCCTTCCTGTCGGAGTGAAGGAATTAATTAAGGAATTTTGCAGCCTGAGGCCAGGACTGGGACATAATGGCAGGGTGGGAGCTACAAGTGTTCACAAGCTGTGCTGAGCTCAGAACTCTCCATGTCACAATCACAGAATCCTTCAGGTTGGAAAAGAGCTCCGAGATCGAGTCCAGCCGTTACCCCAACACTGCCGTGTTCACCACAAACCCCGTCCCCAAGTGCCAGGGGTCCCCTCGGCCCCAGGGGTTATAAAATGGGGGGGACTGTTGTCCCAAAAAAGGAGCTTCTGGTACTTGGCAAAGCGTCATTGAATCCTGAGGGCAGTTTCGGTCCATGGATGGTGGTGAGAGCACCAGACGTGGAAGGACACTATGGTTTATAAGAGAGACTCCTCTCTTCTTTGATGGACTGAGAATTGATTATTTGAGTGTTGTTAACTGATCAGGAAATCCAAGGTTTTGTCTGATTGTGGGAAGGGTGGAAGTTGGGAGGAGGAGGAGGAATGTTTCGGAGAGTTTTCGTTCTTTTTCCTATGTGTTTCTTTCCCTTTAGTGTAGATTAATAAAGTTTTTTTCCTCTATTTCTAAGTTTGAGCCTGCTCTGTTCTGTTCCTGATCATATCTCACAGCCGTTATTAGTAAAAATATATATTTTCATGGGGCACTGGCGCTGCGCCCAGTGGCAGACCATTACACAC